>VZTU01016585.1:74211-119246 GCA_013400835.1 Zapornia atra | reverse complement strand
CGAAACCGGGGCAAATTTGAAAGCCCTGGGGGGGGGGGGGAAATTGCCTCTCAATTAAGGAAGTTCAAATTTTCTCTTCTACACCTGGATTTGAAACAGCTTTCACGCCACAGGGTTTCTCAGGTGTTTTGGTATGAAAAGAACTGGCTGAACTGAGGACTGGACACGACAAGCACAATGGAACAAGTCAGTGGGCATTGACCCACTCATTTTCCACTCAGAGCAGGAAAACAGCCTGACGATGCTGGCTGTTTGGGTTAGGTAGCAGATCAGGCTTCCTGGAGGTGTAGGTTAATGACATTTGACAGAAAATCTATCTGGCACCATTTACTCCAAAAGAAAACATCCTAAGGCATAAAGACCTAGTTATGGGGGAGGGAAAAACATCCCAAAACCAACAAAACCATTTCTCTATTTTTACTCACCTAACAACTTGGGGAAGTTTTAGTGTGCAGCACTCCACCCTATTTCCCAGATTTTACATGTAATTTAGTGGGCACTGATCTGCAGACTGCAGAAATTACTTATCTGAGGGCTGACAATGCCCAGGAAGTTTATGATCCTGCTCATGTTCATTCAGAGCATGATTTTAAAGGGTGTTTACTAAACCTAACCCCAGTGATTATTATCTGCTGTTTGGAAACATCCAGAGGCCCCAACCACCTGTAAACACAATTTGTGCTGGACATCTCTCTTTATTACCCCAAGAAAGAGCAAAGAAGCAGAAATAACATCAGACGACACAGTTAACACAGAGCACAGCACAGCAAAGTTAAAGACTCCTACATTCCAACAGTGTCACACCTGTAAGACCATCCTGAGTCTTCACAGTTCATGCTCATTACTTCACAAGATGCTACTTTTTTTTAATTCTGAAAAGACTTGGTAACTCATAAACCCCAGAACCATTCCAACCCAAGCTCCACCTTTCTGCAAAACAGGTGTTTTAATTTCCTGTAACACTTGCAGGAGCCTGGCTTGCAGACCTGCACACTTAACACCTCCGGAGGTCAGTGTCATCTAACCATCTTTGGACTCCTCACAGTTCATAGGCAAGCCAACACCATGATGAGGCTGAAAGGCCTGTCAGTACACACAAATCAAATCGGGGATTCAGCTTAACGAACATTTGGCTCTGCTGGAACAGTTTCCCTACTAAGGGAAAATGGCTTGCATGCCATTTGGCTCAGGTTGTTTCAAATCCACAAATCACATCCTAATTTTAAGATTCCTAACAAAATAAAGCAAATTAAAATTGACCCTTTGCCAAGAAATATTTGCTTTTTTAGCAATCTTTATTTTCCAAAAGAAAAATTGTTTGTCTGGAAGTTTTTCTGCTACCTCTTGAGAGCTGAGCTTCCCTCTCCAGGGAGCTGGAATGACAGAAGCTGACAGCTTGCCCCGCTAGCCTGAGTGAATTCACCATTCCCTGAAATCAGTAGCAGATATCACTAGCCCGGTCTGGACCTAGTTTGGGGCTTCAGTGAGATGTTCACTACAGAAACAGCAGTGTCACAATCAGATATTCCTGCCCCGGGGCTGCTTGTTGCAACCCCACAGCTCAGTTGGTGGACAAGTTCATGTGACTGTTTACCATCTGCTGCAGCGCACAGTCGGCTGGCTTACTTTAAAGAGCCCTTATTGTCACCTAGAGGCAGATGCTCTGCAGCCGCCTCCTCAGGGCTGCACCAACACCATCTACATCAGGCTTGTAACCTGCCTGCAGTTACGCCTCTGACCTTCCCTTAGGACCTGACCGAATATACTCCTAAGCTTTTCAAGTGAGGCAAACAAGGATTAAAACAACTAAGCTATGAACCTAACCAAGAGCAGAATGCAGTTCTGGGCTCCCTGACTGTTACAGTATGCCATTCCAAAACAGTGCAGGGCCTGCAAAATTTTTAGACACGCAGACACTTGAACAGGTGAATACTGTAGTGAGAAATCCAAGGAGCTGCTATTACAGCTGCAGCTGCCGGATCATGGTGAATGAGGAGATCTCATTCCCAACAGATGTTGCTTAATTAACCACTGCATTATTGTACTATAAAGCAATTCATATGTGCTCATTGAAGAAGTTCAGTCAAATACATACCATAAAAAAAAAGGCACTTGAAGTCCCAACTCACTTGGTATTAGCATAAGTCTAATTATGCAAAAGCTACTGTTCCACATCTAATTACATAAATACAAAAATCAATACCAAAATTGGCATGCACTAGAAAAGAACAGCTGCCCCATCCTGCATACTATAATGTGATTATTTGTGAAGCATTCAAAAGGCATAGATCTAATCCAGGGTCACCTGGCTAAAATAGCCATATTACAGCTGGAAGCCTGTCAGTCAGCAGAACTACCACAGTGGCAGAGAAAGAAGCTGGCTTCACACTGTGAACTGTGCATAGTGAGGGCTCTCCTGAACATCCTTTTGTCTTGTAGAATTACTGGTACATCATTCCTTCGGTCTGTGATGCTCCTGTATTGTATGCACGCATCAGTCTAGCAGTAGTTTTCCCAACCATGCTCTCACTTCTCTACCACCTCTGTGTCACAGGTCGGCTGCATACAGAATGGCCAGATGTGACACAAGTTTTTCCCTCCAAGAGGCTCAGCAGTGGAGCTGGCTATGGAATTGGTTTTCCTATCCTTTAAACATTTTTTGTCAACTCAGGACATTTTTGCTCCAAACTTATGAGAGAGAGAGAACCTTAAATCCAAATGGTTCATTCAGACATGTCTGGTATCTTATGTTTTCATTTACAGAGCCTAAAATGACAGTGAAACGCAAACAGGAATACAACTACATTTTGAAAAATGTCAAAATGTAAGCTTTCCTTCCCATTTTCTCCTGGGAAATTTGGTCAAATTCACTTACCTCAGAAATACTCATGTTTTTGATAAATTTTCTTGCTATGAGGAATATACTTAATGTACAAACTAACCAGTTCTACTCAGTATGGAAATCAGAAGTCAAGATTACAGCCTGAAAACAAACCCAGGGGAGAACCTACTGATGTACCAGAAAAACGTTTTCTTTGACTTTACACTTCTCACATTTACCAGGAAAGTGAAAAAATATTCCTGAGCTTGCTGTAGCATTCTTGTTGCTTAAGAACATATTGCACATGGTCATTTACCTTTGTTGGATCTTGATTGTTCTGATGACCCACTTCCAACCTTTCGCTTTTTCCTCGGAACAGATGAATTTCTCCTGTCAAAGGTAATAGGACTGTATTGAGGGAGGCTGTTGAATTTCTTTTCAAATTCTTCTTCCAACTTTGCTAAGCTAAATAGGAAAAAAAATCAATCAAATTAAACGTAACTCTGTTTCTGGAGAGAAAAGTCTGTTGTTGAGGAGCACGTGTGCATACCTATTTACACGGGGGGTGGTACGGGAAGAGGTAAGCGCACACACACTGTAAGCATCAAACTGATATACATTAAACCAACTTTGTTGAGTACATACACTCCAGCCTCTGCATTTGTAACTCAGTACAAGATGATCACAGTAGTTGCATGTATCAAAATTGGGCTGGGAGGGGGATCAATGCCACGCTGGTGACATTTAGCTCTGTTTGCTGCACAGATCTGTACAGGAGATCTGTCCGTTCTGTGAGGGGAATGAAAAAGACACAGTAAAACTAATAAACAAACCAGTAAAGTAACTTCACATAAAAGTCCCTGCACTAGAATGAAAACAACAATTCAAACTAGAAGAAATATGTCAAAACCATTCAGTCTTCTGGGGATATTCTAAAGCCTGATGCTTTGGGAGGGTAATTAACTTTGTATTTGTTCTAAGGGATTAAATTTCCTCCCCTCATATTTCATTTGTTGCAAAATGAAAACCACAACTATCTCATGCTTTCAATAAATGCAACATCCCTCACGCTTCAGCCCAACCTGAACGGCTGTAATTAGCTTTACCTACAGCTCAAGAAATCCACAGACACGGCATTGTTGTTTGTAATTGCCAGATGAAAACAAACCACTCAACAGGATGAGATGGCATGGCATTTCTGGCTGTGATGACTACGCTGTCTTGTATAAGCACTCTGTTCCAGCAAATTTTTGCAGCCAGGCAGGAGCAGAGGAAGGAATTGTATTTTAATGAAAGGCAATGCGCACAGCTAGGCAGATTATAAATAGCCCCATCAATGACAGGGGAACAATGACATTTTCTATTCGTCTTCAATTCTGTTTGCTATGGAAAACCTGAACTTGACAAAAGTTGGCATGACTTTTGGAGGGATGGCCCTTACACGCTGTACACTTGGAAGTACCACAAGAAACATGACCTTTCTCTGTGCTCTCTGAAGCAGCATTTCAAGCAAATTGCGTTCTGAAAGCTTTGGTACACAGAACGGTACTTCATTTTATCCCTGTCGTCACGACTTCTTTCTGTAAAGCAACCTTCCATCTTAACACACAGCCTTGGGTCTTGGCAGATGTTGTGCATGGTGGGGCTTGTTTCTTTGGTTTGGGTTTCTTTTGTGTGTGTGCACGTTTTGTGTTGTGCTTACACCATTACGATGTCTGACATCAGTGGTGCCCCGCTACCTTTCCCTTCCACACGGATGTTCCCCGACAGCCGCAAAACAAGATGATTTTCTGCTCTGACAGCTCATGCAGTTCCATCCTCTGCCCCAGCTCCTCTCCCGCTGCCTGTTGCCACCTGCCTCCACTCCTGCCCCAAGGGCATACAAGAGGCTGCAGCTCTAATTAGGAAGGACCTACCATGAAAGCAGATGAGCTGCCATCCTGACTAGTAATTCATAGCTTGTGCGACAGGGAGGCAGCAGAGAATGCGATCACTATGTCAGCAACTAATTATTTTTTAAAAATCATTCATTGTCATGAATTTTCAGAGCATCTCACAATTCCAGTTAGACACACATAGCTGAGCTGAGGCCTTCACACCATACGAGCCTAGTCCTGCCGGGAGATACATGCGGGCAGAGCACTGCTCAGCAAAGAGGGGGCTGCCCGCGGACAAAGCACTCGACAGGGACCATCGGGGAAGGGGGGACAACTACTGATGGAGAAGGTAGGATGACATGGGGGGAACGACCTAATTCCAGAGGAGTGAAGGACCCTCCTACCAACGCACACACACACATACACAAGATGAGGCTGAAAGGTGATGCTGAAGGGAGCAGAGAGTTAGGAGGAGCAGGAAGAGGTAAAACCAGCTCTTCAAGTAGCCAGAAGATCAGGTAGAGCAATGAACAGGGATAATGGATACCTTCTCCAGCACTTATGCTCCATGGGCTACAGATTCTGCCTTTAGGGAGTTCACTAATTAATACACATTAATGACACAACTGAATCAAGAGGCAAGATTGGCAAATATGTATTATTCCCAGCCAGCCAGCTAATGATGGCAGGACAGCATTTGTCAAATGAATTAATTATTTACACAATTTTCCTCACTGCTTTGAATAAATAATTTGTAACTGCTGCTTGGGGTTATTGCTAGGGGATGCAGTCAGTTTTCACACCACTGGGAGTGAAAAGTTTTCAATCTTTCAATTTAAATTTAAAAAACATTTAATAAACTTACACACAATGCACTACAAATATAAGAAAGTGTTCCATGACTTTTTCTTGACTATGCCAAGGCAAATAAGACTTGCAGATTTCCATCCATTTGATATCTTATTCACTGTAAAGTGAGCTGCAGCTAAATTTCACACAGACTAGGTTATAAAGAAAAAGGCTACCGAAAGCCTGCACAAAAAGCAGCACATTACATTTTTTAGCAGGAAGTGTGGAAAAACTACTCCTTTTAAAATTCATTTTCACCCTCTGAATTGAGATAATTGGAAGTCTTCAAGAACTTGCAAGTAAGTATGAATGGCTAAGCAGATTTAACAACTACGCCTGCAGTTAACTAAATGTGTTAATACTCTGACACAAATTGGTCTTCATCATACCCTAGAAAAGTAATTCTTTGTGGCCTTGCTAAATTTCAATGCATCTGAAATCATTAATTATTCTTCTGATATATTTAATGACTTCACGGTGTACATGAACAGTTTAAACATCTTGTCTGTACAAGGGAAAAACGATGTATTTCTCTCCATTATTTGCCCATATTAGAGCACTGTTTACTCTTCCTCTGTAAGCAATCTCTCCACACAGGCAAAGAGATCTATTCTTTCTAGCCTAATTCTGTTTATGATGATTGAATGCCTATACAGCACTTTAAATACTGCTTCTGCTGTGCTCTGAAAATATAAGTAACCCTCCTCACTGCCTTGAGTGGGTAAATATTGTGAGGTTTTTTTTGAAGCAAGCAAATGATGACATTAAAATCTGTTTACAGTAGCGTAAACCAGGAAAGACCTCAAAGGAATTACGCTGGTAAATAAACCACGGGTACTTAGAGCATGACAGCCCAGTGGGGTTTGTAATTTTCAGAAATTTTAATTGTGATTATTTGGATGCAGTTCACTTAGCTTTAACGAGGAGGACTCTCTCTTAAGTCACCAGACTGATCTACCTAAAACTATCAGCACTGTTAAGCCGCAACTTACCCAAAAACAAAATCCTCCTTTGGCTTAGTCTTTTTCAGTTTTTTGTTCCCACTTGTCCCACTTTGGGAAAAAGCCCAGTTTTCTTCATTCCAGCATCCTTCATGATCTGATGAGTTGCCTTTTCCTGAGCTTCGTTTTCCTGGGATGAAGGCAGAAAAATGGTTTCCCATCTTTAGAAAAATGTGCCAAAACTAAGTGGGCTCAGAAGGAACTTCTGTACCCATTCAGTACTGCAACTTACGATGCTTCACCTTCTCCAGGGGGTTACAAAACATTTACTTTAAAGTGAATAATGATGATATTGGCAACTATTCCCCCATCCTGCCCTGTTTTTATACCATCTCTAAAAAGTCAGGATCTCTCAGGGTATAAAGGAAGAGAGGGAAGAGTGATATATGAGTAGATTTTCAGTAATAAATTTCCCTATATTACCCACATCTTTTATATGTATAATTAGAACAGTCAGAAAATAAAATCTACTAATCAGAAAAATACATGTTAAAACTTCTCACTGAAAGCTTCCAGAAATAATCTCAAATTTATCCTCCCGTAAAGCAAATGGTTCTTGCTCACCACCCACAGCAAAACTAACAACTGAAACAAAAGTGCAACACGTTTGCCTCTTGCGGGACTGAGAACTCTGCTCACAGCCCCAAGAGCTGTTCGCACAGAAAGCAAGTAACTGTTCAGGGTTACATACAACCCAAGTCCTCTGTGTATCTATCAGCAGGCTGACAAATTAACAAAAAAAAAAACTTTGGTCAAAGAGCTAAATTTCAGATAATGAAAGACAAAAAGGGAGATGTTAAGAGCTTGTGAAGCCAAACATGAGTACAGACCACAGGACTTGGGAAGACCTGCCCTGAACCACAGAGTCCATCCCCTCACCTCCTCCCAGCGCCTCAGGTGACCAGGCCCAGCATTCCCATCACACACTGCTCAAAGGCCAGATTAAACATGGACTTGTGCTCCCACTTCAGGCAGGCTTTTGTGGACTATGCTGTAAATGAAACACTCAAAGCCACCCACCTCTGTCCACGTTAGCGCGCAGAGATGTAAGCATGCCCTCTGACACCAGAGTTTTATAAAGAGCACCTTTGCAAGATCTCTCTGATTTCCTGGAGCCACAGGTTTCTATCTTTTTAACACAGTCACTGTCCTCAGTTTTGACCTGTCCTGGTAAGCTTTGGGGTACCACCTCCTCCGTTGGGGTCAGTGGTTCCACTTTAATGTTATCAGAAGCCTCACAGGGAACTTCCTTGCTGGGTGCAATACTAAGGAAATCGGGAGGCTTTGATTCTTTGGTGGTCTCTGGGGGTTTCTCCTTTGATGTTTTCTTCTCTTTCGATTTCACTTTTTTCTTTGGTGATTTTGTATCCAACACGCTTCCCTTCACATTTGAAACAGGGCGGCTTTTCTTGCGGGGAGTTTCCATGAGTCTCTCGCCCCAGTCCCCCTTTGCAACGGCTTCAATTGTATACATGAGGCTTTCCATGTCTGACTCTGAGGACTGCCTCTTCTTACAAGGTTTCTTAGGGGTAGATTTTTCATTTGTGTGCCGGTCCAACTTATTTTTTTTCTTTTTCTTCTTTATCTTTTCCGGCTTTAGCCCCAGGATGTTCATGTCACCCACTGAAAGCTCAGGAGAACAGCACATGTGATCATTTGGGTTATCATTTCTCTCAAAAAGACTGCTCTCCAATGCAAGACTAGTAAAATCTCTGCATTTTGCAGTTTCTGATTCCTCAGATTTTGTCTCAACCCAGTTTTGTGTTTTCACTATGTCCAATTGTTCTACTTTTCCTTTACAGGAGTCTTTTATTGTTGTTTTCTCCAGTTCTTCTACTTCCATATCCTCTGGAACTTCCCCTTCCACATCTTCTGGTGCTTCCACTTTTGTTTTCCCAGGTTCTTTCATTTTTACTCCTTCTGAAGCAAGGCACATCTAAAAAAAAGTTTAAAAAGAGTCCCATGAAACAAAGATCAGCTGTTAATACTGCTTACCTATATTGACAGGAGCCGTACACGGGGGATCTCTCTGGCAGCTCAGTTCAGGAAAGCAAGCTAAGCTCAAGGACTGTACACTGCAGCCCTATTGAAACTGATGCGACGTGATGATGCTGCCTGCTAGAATAAGGCTGGTGGGTTCTACTCCCTGCTGATCTCAGTGATGTTTCCATGATCCTTTAAGTGCCTTTTATACAACCTGGAATCCCACTGCTAGTCTGATTTTCCTAAGACACCACATGCAACGGAACAATACAGCATCTCTCACTATTGCCAATGACAAGTTACTTGAAATCTCACATCCACCCCCCAAAATGTCCCTCTGTACAATTCTTTCCTCCATTTTCCAAATGGCCCTGAAGGGGGGAAGAGATATTAATTGAATCATCTTGGTAATTGAGATCATTTTCTCATAATTGAATGTGCAAAATAATTTGGAAGGTAGCAAAAAAAGCCTTCCAAATCTATCTCCTATGTCACAGACTTATTTTGCAAAGAACTGCAAAGCAGCAGTGGTTGCCATGGTTATCTCCTCCTGGAGATAACATTAATGGAAACCAAACCCCTCATACTGTCTAAGGAACAGTGATATTTGAAGAAAAGAGATGTAAAATGGTCCACAAACTACTGCGTTCCTGCAGTACTGACTTGGGAGATCTTGGTTTTGGATCACCTGTAAGCTACATAAACACTGCTACAGAGGGTAGCCCTTCAAAGCACCCAGCAGTTGGCCTGGGAAAGACATGCTTTCATCTTTCTCTCCCTCTCAAAGCCCTCAAGCTGAATTCTCAGTGGGTATTTTTTTGGTTTGAAAACAAATGTCAACCAATGAGTCACCCGTAGCAAAAATGATGGAAGAGGCTTGCTTTGAACCCCACACCAGGACTTTCCCTATCCCGCCATTGCTCAACCCAGGGGCCATGTGGTCAGTATGGATCTTTGGTGCTCTTTAGGCCAATTTTAAGTTTCTCAAAGGCATTTCTCAAGGTATTTTTTCCTTGGAAACTATAAATATCTCTTACATGTATGAGCCTAACACCACTGATAATACGCTTTGTGATAAACTTCCAAAATTCTTCCTGGACAGGCTAGAAACTCCTGATCTGGCTCAGGTCAAGCTACATTGAGCAATGGAAGCAGCAGAGCTCAGGCAGCACACTGTCTGTTAGCAGCAGGTTAAATTATGCAGAGGAGAACCCCACAGCTATGCTGAGGTAGGTTCTTGGTCTTCTGTGACCTGACTTTATGCTGCACTGCAATGTAAACACAATTACAACATACACCCCCCTTGGTTGCCAATGCATTTCTTTTTCTTTATAACTTTGCTACTTCTGCAGTAGCAAATAATACAGAAGAGTTACAGATATGACTATGATAAAGCAACTTCTGTTTTGTGAGCTCTAAATAAACATGAAATTCACAGTCTTTAAGATTGAGAAAGCTTTTTTTTTTTTAAAAAAAAGGCTTAGAAATAAAAAAATTCCAACATTTCAATAAGAGGCCATTGGTTTTAACTATTCCCAGAAGGAGGATCTGCTAAGAGCATCATAGCAGAGCTTCTGTAGAAATTATTGACCAGTTTATTCCTCACTTCAAAAAAAACAGTAGGTGTGAAAAGCAAAAATAAATGAAAGCAACTTTATATACCTTTAACAGGTGTTTGTAACAGCAACGTCCTCATCTGAGCAACAGACTAATCCAGCCCTCCCTCTCAACTCCTTGTGGCTCCCTGGCCAAAGCAGTTAAACTCCCAAACATTAAAACAAGGAATTGAAACAAGAAATTTCAATGGTGATTGGAAAGTCCCTCTGCCACCAGGGACTGGTGGCACTTCTCAGCTGCAGCACAGACTATCAGAAACCTCCAAATCGATGGCTAGTCTGGGGAAATCTTGACTTGTGGCACCTAAGCCCTGGTAATTTATGTTTCTATAAGCAACAGTTTAATTACAACTGTAGGACTGTTCTACCTTCCAGACTTCAGCAATGAACTTCATTAACTTCTCTGCCCACTGCATCTGTGGTAATTAGTCACCAGTATTTTAGTATTACCTCTGCCAGCTGAAATAATGCTGATGTTCCACAAGGTTTTGTTAAATCAGAAGGACATGAAAGCGATGGACTTGAAGAAATCTAAAGAAAAAATAGAGGAGAAAAAAAGACAGACACTACTAGCACAATTCCTTCATGTTTACCAGACAGCTTTTGAATGGATTACTTCTTCCCTCTTCCTAAAATACATTTATAAGATTATACACTGAAAAAGCAGCACAGACCTGCGTGCACCGTTAAAAATAAAGCCCTGCTCCACCACTGCTCCAGTGGATGATCTCACTGGATGCTACAAGAAATTTCCAGATTTGGGGCTCTTTGTGTCAGGACTCCCTTTGAAGAGTAGGAGTAACTGAAGCACATGCTCGCTTATACATGAGCAGACTCCAGCAGCTAAGCACCAATCTACACCAGCGTGCAACCCAGCTGGTGGTGTTTCTGAAGGCTTAGTTGGACATTGGATTGCAAAAATCATTTCACTGTCTTATCTTAAGAAGGTTGCTCCTGTCAGGCTATGGCACTGCCTGTTGATGGGCTATGGGTCTCATTAAAGAGATGCCATGAAACCAAAGTGAAGTAGGAGCCCTCCACCCTTTAGTAACCTTTACTAGTCCTAAGGAGTACAGAGGGTTGTCTGGCACACAGGTAGCGCATTATTCTCCAGAATCATTTTTCTGCATCAGATTGTGACCCTCTGCAACACCATAGTGTTTTGTTCCAGTTCTGAGATAGGTGCAAAGAAAGTATCTTTTTCTAAACAAGTTTTAAAAAGGGATCAGTCTCAGGATTGTTCATTACTATGAAGAAGTAAATATTCTATTTTTAAAGACATATCTCAATCTCTGATCAGCCCTGCAAGTTTCTTATACTTGCTTCCTGAGAAAGAGGGGAAGTTCTAAGGACCTGGGAACTGACGTGTTTACAACCTGTTTACAACCTCAACCAACATGGGCCCACAAAATCATTTTTACACAAATCAACCCACCACTGACACAAGGGAAATAAACAAAAAAGATTAACAATGCTGTATCTATGTCTCCTGGAAGCTGCAGCTCTTCACAGCACCTCCCAAGCTGTAACCATTACAGCTCAGGTCTCCAAACATGGCTTACAGCCAATCATTCTTAGTGGTGGTGGCCCTCTGCAGCAGAAGTGGCCTCCTTGTCCTTGCCTTGTGGGGGTGGTGCACGCTCCCACCACTGCAGCCCCTCACTCTCCTGCCTCCGTGCTCAAGGCTACAGACAAGACACGCACAGGAAGAGACTCAGCAGAGCTGATCAGCAACAGCCTCCCAGGCTTCAGACTGCAGAGCAGCTGCTCCAACTGTTTTTTAAAAATTTTGAAATTCTCAGAATGTTTTAGAAAATAGTTTAACCAAATCCTGCATTTTATTTTATCACCATCTGTGAAATACTGTGACGTATCAAAAAGGCAGGCACAGGGACAGGGAGGGGAGATAAAATTGGTTAATCCACATAGCAGAGAGATGAAGGAGGAACAGAGCAGTGTGGCTTGCTGAAGCGGACAGGCTCCCACATGCCATGCCCCAGTCATGCCAGCTACATGGAGACAGCAGTCCAGTCCCTTCCAGTGCACAGCATCTGTGGTTTGGCATTACAGCGGCATGGCACAGATGTCTGCCAACTGAACCTGCAAACTTAGGCCACCCTGCAGGAGGTAATGAGCACAGTTTATTTGGGACACTCCAAAGCGGGTCCTGAACCGCCGCCTGACAAGTCCAGCTGCATCTCTGATTTATCCAATTTCAATCCAGCATTACAGCCACCTCAAAAATTGGGGAAAAAAAAAATCATCACTAGTGCTAATGTCTTACAGATAAGGGGGATGCTTAGCACTTCTGCCATCCTTTTCTAAGGGTGCACCAGAGGCTTTAACAGTCATTTTTTTGTTCCAAGTTATGCTCCTAGGAATCCATCTGAGCAATCACTGAGGGTCACGGAAACCTGCCCAAGACACACACATTACGCTGCCAGGCTCAGCCTCATTTTTTCTGCCAGTGGCAGCACAAACCCCACGCTCCTGTGGACAAGCACCTGCCCTGCTCCCACATTAGGGCTTCACAGACTTCACAGTCACATCACAACTCTTAATGGCAAATGTTTTAAAAAGTCAGGCTGGAGTCAGCCACAGCCTTACTCTGAGCACTGCTACTGTGGCCTGCTGCTATCCTGTAACAGAGGATGCCTCAAAAACTTCTGATGTCTTTGATTAAGTGTTACTAGTCTTTCTGCTGTCTCAAACGCCCTTGTGTATCACTGATCACAGTGAGGTGTAATCACCCTTTCACAGGCACTGCTGACACAGTAGCACACACCCGCAAACTCTACTGCTGTCAGGGCCTGCCTGTAGGGCAAAGCAGGCTTTCTTCCACTCATTAAGTTCTTATAAAGTCAGATAGTAGCATGGCTATTCATAGAACAAGGCATGAAATGCTTTGTATTTCAGTGCTTCCAATCTCTGACTTCTTTTCCCTTGGAGGGATTAACCTCACCAGGAAGAGTACACGGCTAGATGCCACTAGATAGGATCCAGAGAACCATTTTCCTCATGGTAACAGGAAATGATTTTAAATAGTAATAAAAAAGGCTGTACTAGCAAGGTGATAGCGTCCTCTGTTATTTACCTGGAATGTAGTATAAATCTTCATCTTTCAATCATCAAAAATAACATGTGCATGCCAAACTCAAAGGTTTTTGTGCGATTCATACATATCCAAGGGGAGACTGCTACAAGGTACATTTAATACTCAGAGAGTTTCTAGGACTGTTGGGAAACCCCACCTAGTATTCGTGATTACTGCTGACAGCTGCCAATTTCAGAACTTAAAACAGTCCTTCAACTTCCAATCCTTCATGCAGATTGCTGATGATCCCAAAGTCAACATTTCTCTTTTCATTCTTTGTCGACATTCAGCAATTCACTTTCCAGTTCTTATACCTGGGATTCATCACCTCACTAAGAAAAAAGCTGTTGACTCTTGTCTTTGCTGTTGTCTTGAGCGTTGTTTAGTTATAAAGCTGTTTTTCTAAAAAGAGGCCTAACTTTTTTCTGCGTGGACTCCAAGAAACTACACACATTAACAAGCATATAAAGAAAAGCTAGGTCCTTGGGGCTACTGCAACTGCCTAATTCCCTTATTATTCCATTAATTATTGATTTGTGCTTCTGGAAATACTAAATTTGATTACACAAATTCACACTTACACAATTCACGGGGTTTTTTTGGGAAGAGATATACACGTCTGCCCATTGTGATGCTAACGGATGTAACTTTACCTCTGCCAACTGGAAGAGTGCTGACTTCCCACAGTGCTTTAGTGGCTCAGGACTTGACAACTGGGAAGTATTTGATGAAATCTAGGTTTTAAACGAACAGAGGAGAAAACATTTCAGCGGCACACACGAAAGACAGAAAGAAAGGGAGAAAAGAATTTTAAAGGTAAGGAGTTAGTTAGATCAGTTACTTTTAGATCTTCCAGGCAGAAGGCTGTACTTCACCCAGGCAATCCCATCCAAGAAATACTTAACAGACACGTAAAAGTCAGCAGGATACAAGCAATAACAGAATTTCTTACTTAGACCAGGCTCATGGATTCTCTTCTACGTTTGTACTGTCCACAGCTAATGTACTATCATGCCAGGTGTTTTATGTGACCAAGTGAACAAGGCCTGTTGCTTAAAACCATGAAATGTGGTGGTCAATAAAATTCTTGCAGAAAGCCTGGGCAGTATTTCCCATTTGGTTAGATACAGAAGAGCACCATGTGTCCTCACAGACACTGCTTGTTTCACTTTAGTTAGGAAAAAAAGTAAAACCTCACATCTGGAGATCAAATCTAGATTTCTAATTAAACGTTGGTATGCCAGAACCTGCACTGGGTAAGTAACCACCACTGCAGTTCAGGGAATTTCTTTTGCAGCCAAATTTTTTATGACCTGCTTCCCAGTGCAGTGTTCAACGGTGCATTAATTAAACATTATTTCTCACATTTGATCTTTTTTTGCATGACATTACATGACAGTATTTGGCCTAGAAGCCTTGAAAACCCTTAAGGGCAAGACCTCCAGTGTTTCTGTGGCATCCGTCTCACCACAGAAGTCATGTTTATGACCATGATTTTTCACAGGTAAAAGTCATTGGCTTAGGATTTCTCTTAATATTGAATTAATTTTGAACTAGGTTATTTGAAGAGTTTACTTTTCAGCTGTCATTACAACCCCATATCCCACCAAAATCCAGAGGATTCGTTTTACTGCAAACTATTTAAAATAGAGTAATACTTGAATGTGTGTTAATAATAACTTTAACATTAAACTAATTGAAAATCCTAGCTTTGCTTTGAGAAGAAGTGTACGTGCTCGGGGCTCCACTGGATTAAGTGATCTCATGCACTGCACTTGGCATGAAGAGTGCCTTGACTCTCTATCTTTCTACTGTTAGGAATTTTCAGCTCTTAATGATTTTTTCAGTGCAACGTGAATGGCAGAAGAGGGACAGAAACAACAGCCACACACTTAAGTATAACCTGAGAACACGCAGGTCTCATGATACACAATGTGAGGAAAGAGTAAAGATTTTTGTTTTGACAAGAGAATGGGTGCTCCTAACAAAATGCAAGTGAGATCCTTGTAGCACTAACAGAAAGAGAGGAAGTCAACATTTCACTTCAGAGAAAAAAAGAAATCTCTTAATAGTCGAGAAAGAGAGACAGATTTATAACTCATTCTGCTGAAGTTGCTGGCCAAACATCATAAGCAAGAGGATGGCTGATCAATCAGCTCTCAGTCAGTTACAGATCTCATTCCCTGTCTTAACACCATCCTACAGTTTTAATTAGAATATTAAGAACCTGCAATACCACAACCACAAATAGTCCCTTATGTAGAGGTTTAACATGAGGATCATTAGGCTAAACAATCCCAACTCTCTCAGCCTGTCTTCTTAAGAGATGTGCTACAGCTGTCCGAGCATCTTCACAGCCTCCTCTGGACTCACTCCAACAGCTCCATGTCCTTCTTATGGTGGGGGCCCCAGAGCTGAACACAGTCAAGTGTTCCATGAGGGGACCCCCTCACCAGAGCAGAGGGGGAGAATCACCTCCCTCGACCTGTTGGTCACACTTTTTTTGATGCAGCCCAGAATACTTGGCTTTCTGGGCTGCAAGTGCAGACTGCTGGCTCATACGAGCTTCACATTCCCCAACACTCCCAAGTCCTTCTCCTCACTTTAACACCGGTATTTCATAATTTCAGTATATAGACAAACAGCAAATAAGCTCATCTATTTTATGGAATGGCTTTACCTGGGAAGATTACAGCTTTACCTAGGGGAAGGCTAGAAGAGAAGGTATTAACTAGCTCTCACACTCCCAATTTCAAGGCATTTTGATCAAACGTTTGGGATTCAAACCTTCTTTTTAGCACAGAACTAAACAGAAAGGGTTGCCTGCAAGTGAATATGTGAGAATGCAGCAGAGGAAAAAAAAAATATCAAAAGCATGGTTTTTTAATGCTAGTCCTGCTGGACTAGCAGAGGGAATTTCACCTTGTCGCATGCGATTGCTTTTTTCATAAAATCACCTGGAGAAAAACTTCAGAAAAGCAGCTGGAAGCAAGTGTTTGTGGGTTTTGGCTTAATTTTGTTTTTTAAATGGGCAAGCCAGCAATTCTGTGGCTTCCATTCTCAGGAAGCATTTTCTTTGTTTAATAATGGATGAGAGTTTAGTTAGCTAAATCTAAGAGGTACTTGTGTTTCGTCTCTATGAAGCAGTCATCACCATCTGTTCGCGTTTGCCAAACACACATCCAGCAAGACCAAGGGAGCAAGGGGTCCCATCTGCTCTGCTTCCCTCACATGGCAAGGAGGATGACAGCAACCAGCCCATGTGAGCAGACAGCCTGCAAACAGCCACTGTGCTAAGGAACACAGCCCACCGCTCAGAGAGACCGCTGGCCTATTTAATGTCTGTCTGTAAGGGTACCAATGAGGCGGCCGAAAGTAGGGCCGAGTATTTCCAAGATCTGAGCAAAATGAGACAGCTTAACTTGGCAACACTCCAAATTTCAAAACAACTCTTATGAGGACGTCACATCACCTTCGAAGACCCCCAAGGCGCTTGCCTGCGCACCTGCAGGGCCCAATGAAGTCTTACTCCAGGGATTTTCACTGGGCAGGCCTCATTAGCCGTATCCTCAGCAGCGTTAATTGAAGGCTCTCGCACTTGGGACAGACAACCAGATGAAAGGCTAACTGAGGCTGTAAAGATGAAAAGAATCCCATGCCATGCCTACATTTAACGAGCTGTTTCTGAATGACAGGGGACTTGTACTCCTGGGGTAAAGGTGTCCATTTTAAATGACAAATCTACTCAGTGGGATCACTGTCTTCACAAAGAGGCACTCTTACTCACCCTGCTGCAAAGGCAGCAAAGAGAAAGGGAACATATGAAGAACACCCAGCCAGAACCAAAACTGAGCTGGGACGGCTGCCAAAAGTCTCTAGGCACATCAGACCACAGCACACTTCACATTTCTTCACAGGTCTACTTGGCTACTGCCTAAATAACTACTTTCTCTCCTCTTTTTTCTTTTGTAGCACAGTGCATTGCTGACAGCAGCCTCCTGAAAATTGCTTACCATAATTTAGCCTGCTAAAAGCAGTAATGCGTTTATATAGACAGGACCCAGTAGAGTGGCACAGTAAGGAACGGGATTTTTGCCAAACTTGACAAAGACACCCTGTGCAAATGAAAGCCCTCACATTTGAAAGGCCACAAGCAGCTTTAATAGTGGGGGGGAGAAAGCTTAAAGAGGTTCTGTAACATGCTCAGTACTTTCCCCTGGAACAACCTAAATGAAATCAGGCTGCCACAATCTTTAAAAAATGCCATTTCTCTATTGCTATAGATGAAACTATGTTAGTCACTGCCATTAAGGTTTCACAACAACAGTGTAACAGAGGAGGAATAATCATGGGCAAGAAGTTTGGTTTCATTAATTGCTGGGTTGTTGGGTTTTTTTCTTTTCCAGATTTGTGCCTTATTTCCAGGCATTAAAAAAAAAAACCCAAAAATACAACCCCTCCAGACTGTATACACAATTTACTATTTTTACAAGAAGATTAACCCTGACTTTAAAACCATCCTCTCCAGTTTCTAATTAGCTCTCTAAGCACCTCTTCTACCTAACATTTGATGACTCATACATGCACTCCAGTGTGCCAAATGAGCTGGCTCAGCATAGTGGTATGCAACTTGATGCAGTCACATCCATATGCCACTTTTCATGTTTCTCATTTTGTTGTTTGTCCAATTAGGAGAGGAAACTATTTAGGTTATGTGAAATTTTAAAAAATATGGCTAAGTCAGGTTTTACACCACAATTTGGAAATGCAATTCATACCTCATTCAACTCTGCAGACATCTAAAACTGTTTAATTAAAATCTAAGATGTCTAAGGTTTTTGAAACTAAGTTAGCAGATTCACTCATGCAATATTTTGCAGTAAAATTCCCAAGAGATCTTCTCCAGATTGTATCTTTCACTTGATTTAAAAGATTGGCTTTGGCACATGGCTTCATCCTGCTCATCCCCATGAATTTTCTCAAAAGAACTTTCCAAATTAACTTGTAACTTTAAAAAAAGGTGGCAAGTATGAAAACATCTTCATGATTAGGCATAGTAACTCTGTGATATCTTTTATAGGCGTGTGTTGTAGTCAGATATTTTATGGCACCTGAATCGGTGAATAGTTTTTTCCTACATGTAAATTAAGGGGCCATTTGGATAAAAACCAGCTGCAGCAGTCTTTTGGTATGAAAGGCCAGGTCATGTTCGCAAGCTCAGTATCTTGTGTGCGTGCTACAGCTGGTAGAACTGGCCAAACATCTCTTCAAATCACCGGTTATTCCCCCCATGATTTTCTTAACACAATGCAGTCATGATGATAAACATCTACTGACGGGATTCCCTTATGAGGCAGGGTACTTAGCCATTCAGGGACAACTCTTACTGGTTCCGTGCTTCCTCCCATCCTCCCCCACCACGCTTCAGCCATTATACCTCAGCGAACTGAAACAACGCAGACTCCTCCGTTTGTTTTACAGCTCCTGGGGCACCAGGGTGGGATGTGCTTGAAGAGATCTGTCAGGAAAACAATTACGTTTGTATTACCTAACTCTTCAGTTTAAATGGCAAACTTCCAACATGCTGAATTTCTGATCTATCAAATTTCTGGTACCTAAGAGCAGGCAAACAAGTCCCAGCACACCTGTACAAAGAACGGTATCTGCTTTCCAGGAAACACATAAATAGGTGATCGTGAAATGGTGATTTTCAGTTACTTTTGACAAGGAAAATCTTTCCCTGGATCAACAGAACAGGCTAAGATTTTTTTGAGGGGCTTTTATCTGCCCACTGGTATGTCAAAAGAGGGTTAGCAGCAAAAACTCAACACTATATTGTATTCCACAGTTCAGTGAAAGACCTGAGACTGCAGAATAGTGGTGATAGAGCACCAAGCGCTAGCTGAGTATGGACAGAGACACAAGACACGCAGGTACTTTAAGAAGAGACTCATCTCAGGCACGAAGAGAACTTCATTTTATACTGTTTGACTTATGTTAGTTATTTTTCCTTCAAAAGACACCTCTGATTAATGTTAGACCTTGGTACATGTACTAATTACTTGCCATTAACCAGTGCACCTAACGTGCACTGGTTAGGTGCAGTGTCACTACAGGCTGTTTAACATTCTTGAAAATTAAGACTAGCTAATCTGCATTTCTAATTACTGATCATCAGTGAGCTACTTCTAAAATGCATGTATTAGGGGTGCAGATGAGCTTGTACTCTTGTAACCACTGAAGCTGTTCTTTGATGGATAAGGGAAAGCCAGTGGTCACAAGTCCTTCGCAAGAGCCTATCTTGCAGCGCACAACACAGCTCCTGCCTGCTACTACTTGAGTTGGAAACTCAGAGTCTTTTGGGTTCATGTTAAACCAACCAAACAGAACAAACCCCACGTTTTCTGCGTGCTAGGATTGTGATGTATCTGCTCTGTAAGTTGTTATGTTTAAGGAGGAGCATGAAGGTGCACACAGCAATGAATATTAGAGACACTGGATTCAGATTCACGGCTGGTGTAAGAACAGGCAATAAAAAGAAGCCCCTGCTATGCCAAAGTTTCTTTCTAAACATGCATAATCAAGTGCCACCAAGCATACTGCATGCAATCAGTATTTACACAGCTCAATTTTCATGTCACTTAATTATGACCACTTCAGAAGCTGGAAAGATATAAACAAGTGGGACTTGCAGAGGAGCAGCATTCTTTATAACTTCATTCTTGCCCTGTTATTTATGTCAATGAAGCACACTAAAACTTTGGTGAAATAGTATGTACTTTAAAAAACAAGCAAAAATCCCACCCCACTAAAAAACCCAACACAGCTGCACTTCCAGCAATAACTGGAAATATGTTGACCAAATTGGTGTATGTTGCAGAACTAAAGCATAGTTGCATACAGCTGTTTGGTGGTTATAGGAGAAAATTTTGGAAACTCCAGAACTACAGTTATTCTTGATGGAGTCAATGACTAAAGCAACAACCACAATAGATAAAGGATATAATGTAGCATCTAAATAATCTAAGTGTAAAAGTTAGAACTTTAGTTTTAAACTAGAGTCTTACTAATTAAGTGCAGGGATGACACGTTTCTAAATTACGGCTTAAGCCGCAGCTGGATTGCACTGTGGTACCCACCATGTTCCTAAACACTCCTGCACATCAAATCTGACCTATCTACCTGATAAAATGACCTAGAACCATAAACCCAAAAAGAAAGAATGAGTAAAAGCATGAATTTCAGCTAAAGATTTTTGATTTCTCTTTCAGCTGAGCATCGTATGCTTCTTAAAAGGAAACACTGGGCAAGACAACCCTTTTTAGAGAAACTCACCTCTGCAAACTGAAACAACGACGACTTCTGACAGGATTCTGTAGAATTAGCTGCATCAGACTGGCAAGTGTTTGAGGAAACCTGAAACAAGGAGTGTGTAGAGTAAGACCTCAAAGGTGCTTCTTTCAAGCTAAGAACAACAGTGAGCACAATGAAACACCAGGCAGCAATAACAAGCAGCACTGCTAAAGAGAAGGTGGGTAATCTAATGTCTCGCCAGCCCTGGACAGGTTAAATCAAATTTATAGGTGACAACATAGTTTAGCACTCATTTTAATGCATATGAAAATGTCTTTTAATGCACCTAAAACAGCAGAACACAAAAATACCAGGGATTTTTTTTTTCTTTCATAATTCCAAACATTGAAAAAAGATTTATGCACCAGAATACTAAACTGGCAATATTGGGCTACATGCCCAACTACCTTCTATTGGTGATGCTATCAACACTGCTGTATCTGTAATTTGTACTACCACTCTGAGTATGGAAATTACTTAGAAGCTAAAAAAAATTTGTTTTTGAAGACGCTAAGCGTTGCTAAGTGACAGAAGTATTTATTAGAAAAATAGTCCCCATCACCTAACAGCATGAAAATAAGCAGTTAAGAATACCACAAGCCTAAAATTGCTCAAATGATGTACCTAAACATCTATTTTGGGGTGCTTATGAAAATAATGGCGCAAGAAGGAATCGTAACTACTGAAATCAGAATACAAACAAAGGACTGTTCAAAAACAACAGCCTTATTCAAATGAATACAGAGCTTAGCCATACTATTCTTATTAGCCAGAAATGTACTAATCCAGCATCATTCTGTAGAGGAATAGTATCAAATAATACATTCATTAAATATCAAATTTGAATGTAAAAGTTTTACATGTGTAACTCCTATAGAAGCATGAGGTACTGTTAGTATAAAATAAAGTATGTGACATGGCTTACAAGAAATGAGAGCAATCACTTTAAGGGATTTGAGGAAGATAAGTAACAGGATGGACTACTTTTTCCCCCCTAACAATTTTTAAATTCTCATGAAATTTCAGGTTATTTAAAACATTTCAACTCAACTGCATATTTTTTCTTATTTATTAATTACCAAAACAACTATGTCAGTAGCATTTATTAGTGAATGCACACACAAGATGTAGCTAGCAACTGCATCTGCTGCCTGTAAGCACAAAGCACCACAGAACAGCCAGGCCTAGAGCATGTGCAGTTTGTACTGCTGCTACTGCTGCTGTTTGTCAGAGATGCTTTTGCACTGCAACAGCACTGGTGGCATTTTGTTTCAGGAATCTGCTGCCCATACTCCCCTGAAAACACCAGATCCAAATGGAGCAGCCTACAGGCCAACAGGAACTATTACCACACGACAGTTTGCTTATGTACACAGTCAAATTTGTTTCTTCCCTGCTGGCAGACCAAGCAGTTAACAGTGCCTCCTGTGATCTATGCTTCCATTATATTTATTAAAAATCAAGTAGGATGTTTTATCAGTGTACTATGGGAGTATACCAACCCAGTGGTATAGTTTTAGTGCCTGTTTTTTGCTTTTTCAACAGCTTGTGTTACTGCTTCCATTGAGGTAATGCGTATTGCTGCTTTCCTCACGTTTCTGTATGATCTGTTTAAGATGTCTGTGCCTCAGTAGTGGAGTGGATTTTACCAGGCATGCATACCTGAAAGTCTGAGTCTCTGCATTGGTGTGAAATACGGAAGGATGCTGTTTGGATGTCTGAGCACTCATTTCATTATTCCAGCACACTTTGCTGGTTAGATTCTCCTGGGAGTAACCAAATTGAGGATTCACATCCCTATATAACTTACATTTTCTGCAATTCAACCAGCTGTCTTAGACAGCTTAGTTTGTAGTGTCTTCTGAATCAGCTTGGACCCCTATTCAATACCCCATATAAAAAGGCAGTACTTTGCTTTGCAGAAGTGATGTGAACAAGGAAGGTGTGTGAAACCTCTTTGCTCCCCGAGGCTGGCATTTCAGGGCCACGCATGCCTGAGACCTGCCCAGCCACCGCAAGGGAGACTTTGGCTTTGCAGCTTCCCCTGCCCGTCTAGGGGAACATCCGCATGGATGTGTCAACACAAACTAGCTCTGAGTTGGGAGCCACTGACTCCTGTGATGCCAGGAGCACCACACTGAAGCAGAGAAGCTCTCCCAAAGGCAGCTATTTACAGCTCAGTACAGGTGCTCTAAGGCACTCGCTTCCCAGGCTGGCACACAAAAGGAGGATGAGTTTTCTCATTGCCTCTGAAGCCATGTGCTGGTGATCAGGCACAGCTGCTTCACCTTTTGGTACAGGAACTACAAACTGTGGAAGGTGTGAAGCCCAGTTCCCTACAGCTTTGTCAGTGAAGGACAGACTTGTTAGCTTCCAGTAACTCAAGGGTCACTTTGTGGTTAGAACTACCGTACTTTTCTATCAATTTCTTTTATCTTAAAAAAGTTAATGCTGTTGCCTTTGCTTGACAGAAGCACTAATTTGAGCTTGTTTCTTCTCCTCTGCTGCCCCTCAAACATTCCTGACTTGTAGGAAATTTATTATCTCCAGGACTTCTAACCTCTGCCAGGCTAAAAAACCCATGAAAATAATCACCGGAGGGAATGGATGCACTGATAGTGCCTTTGCATGTGTCTCATTTCCTGCCATAATAAAAATCCTCAACATCTCCTCATTTCCTCCTCCCAGCTTACCCTCAGCTCTGCCAGGAGATTCTTCACTTCTGATTTACACCCTGGGCAACACCACCCTGCACAGGCCCAGCATCACATTCAAGATAACCTTTTGTTCTCAAAGGGAAGGAAACCGCAAAGATAACACCTCCAGAGCCTGCCTTTCCCTGCAGGTTACCGTAACGTGCTCTAAAACGGATCACACCGAAGGACGGCGAAGGACTAGGCCCCCCCGGCTCACCTTCCACGCTGACGGACATGAGGCGCTAACACCCTCCTCCTGCGCCACCGGGCTCCGTCAAGGGGGGAAACTAAGAGAGCCAGGTTTTGGACTACACGAGTCCCGTGGTTTCTGGGCTGTAAGTTTAGAGAGAGGCCACTAGGTGCTGCTGTAAGGCAAGCAAAGGGCCTGGCGGGCAAGCAAGGGAGGTGTGGCGGCAGGGAGGCGGGCAGGGAGGCAGGCGAGCAGGCAAGGAAGGCGCGCTCCTTGCTCAGCTTCAGCCTTTCCGCTAGCAAAGCTGCCCTGAGGCCTGGGCTTTGCCTGGCACAACATGGGGGCAGCTGGAGCACAGGCTCCTGGTGTTTCTGCTCGAGGAAATACGCTCGTATAGGCACACCAGTCTTGCGTAACTGATAAGAGGACCCCAAAGCCAGGTGGAAGCTCACTGTGTATCCAACCAAGCCTTTTGCTTCCAGCTGGTAAGGTCTGCAGCTTCTGCCTATCTGCTTATCTGACCCCAGCCACTGCCTGTAAAGTGTACGCCAACACTGAATTCTGTTATCAAAAGAAAAACTCCCTGGTCTACTGAAAAAAAGTTACAAAAATAGGAATGTAACCAGCCACGTACAGATTCGGTGACCAAAGCCTCAAGAAGATTTTGCAAATACTACTGTTGTGCCTCTTCCCATCCTTCTGCTGGCGCTTGCTGACTTTGTTACTGGGCCACCAGGCTTCTGACAACTCCAAGGTAGAACACCAGACTTCAAAAGTCCCTATGCATCCATTTAACACACACCTGACAGAACAGCAGCGGGCAATGAGCATGCTATGGGACTAGCAGACCTCTCAGTGTGAGTTCCCTCATCTTCTCCCAAGTTCTGAGCCAACTATGCTAGTGTTGTCCTGCTTTCTATTAACAACTTTTAGGATGATAACAGCATTTAAGACCTACGCTTACAAGGCCACCCAAGCCTGCGTAATCATATGCATATGCACAAGCTGTCAAACCACATGTTGACAGGTAATCTATGTCTGGCAGGGCCCCAGTTTAAGAACCATATAAATGTATATATACCTGTGTATCTTGCATGTACACATACACATACGCATTTTAATGATAATGAAGACTATGTGTTATCATTTAGAGCATTCTGTTAATAATGACCGTGCCTCTGTCCTTTTATGTTTTCTTTTCACTACCCTGCCAACCTTACCCTAGCGTTTCTTCTTTTTCATGCTGCAGCACAGAAAGCCAGTACTCACAACTACACAAATTGGCATGCAGGCTTACACCACTCAACTTGGTGTGCAAAACACCAAGAAGTCTTAGCTCGGTCTCAGCAGTACAGAATCAATCCATCTCAAATACAGTACAAATCATTGCTTTTCCTCCAATAGCAACAAAGAAAAAAGAAGGAAAAAAAAAAGAAACAAGAAAAAAAAAAAGAAACCCTCCTCACTTCCACTGCTCTTCTTTCCAGGCTAGAGATTCAGAGATTCACCCAACAGATGAGCCACCTTTGAAACAATTTTCAAAACCTGGCCCAAAAAATGTTCATAAACAATAATCAGTCTAAAGAAAGAACAGAGGTCTCTGCACTACTGCAGATACACACAATCACTTATTTGAGTCTCTTGTAAAAACAAAATGTTTGTGGATGGCATCTGAGCCACAAACTTCTTTTCAGACGTAAAGACTTAGCGAATAGGAGTACACTGTAATACTTTGACTACCTGTTAGCACTTGCATGGTTTCAGAATGCATATGCAATGACACTGACTGTGTGGAAATTATTAGGTATCTGTTCTGCTATTAGTGCCAAGGCCACATCTGTGTGAGCCCTATTGCACAAGCATATGAAAACCTTGCAAACTACCTGCTAACACAGTCACTATTTCACTCCTTCTGCTTGTGACAATATCCTCTCATGCTGCAGGCTTCCCTGATCTGATCAAATACCCAGTCAGCAGAGTTAATATTGAGCACTGTAAGAACTGGACCCAACTGCTGCATTCACAGTTGGGATACAAGATTCAGCTCACAGGGCTCACACTTCAGTACCACCTGAGGTTACCCAAGATGTATCTTAAACTTCATTTCTCGCTGGTCAAATATTTCCTTTTCAGAGCTCCTTTCAAACTAAGGGCTCGTGCTAAGGGACAGAAGGGAGTTCCTTACCTCTGGTGCAGTCAGGGCATGCTCCCCTGCTAGAAGCAGCATACTTAGGCCTCCCATTTGTGTTGGATCTGTTAAAAAAGTAAAACCAAGACTTAACTTTATTCATTTGCTTGTTTAAAGAATCTACCATTTGCAGTACTAAACCCCCAGAAGACTACTTGTCACAGACACTCTAAGCACGCTGCCATAAAAGACAGTTCAAGAGAATCACAAATCACCATTTCTGTACCCTCTGGGAGAGGCTTTCAAAGCGGTTTGAAGGATTTAATTGGATTTGTGTGCTTAGCACCCCATTGCGTGGATTTACAATTTTACTGCCAAAGGTTTTATGTACTACAGAGATGGATATCTTTAAAACAGCAACTGTAATGATCTCATACATAAATATACACAAAGATGCTCTAATATCACACACGTTTATAACTCAATGGATGCTCCTACCAAGGGAGCAGTTCCCTCCCTTAGCCACTAGGCAAGTAAAAGGATGGAGCAGAATTCCACGACCAAGCTCTGAAGCAAAATTTCTATTCTCACTCAGCTTTAATTCAGAGCTGCATTTGGTGGTGAAAAGTGGCAGCCTGACAGCTCTGAAGCATTAAGCACTTGATACTCTGTGCCAGAACAGTGCAGACACTGGCCAGGCAAGCTGCCTGCCTACTTGTTGCCCTGCTAATACAATGTATAATTGAGGAAAGTAAAATGGCAGCATAAATGTTCTTTCTCCAAGTTTTTGATGCTGATAGCTTCTTGCCTCCAGCCTTCCTGCACCTCAGGAGCTCAGAAAATGACAACAAGTGAAAGCAATGAACACTGGCACTGCATTACTCATGGAGTGGCTTTTCCACTCAGAACAGTGGTTGCTCTTCATCATTATGAAGGCTGATTGTCTGATTTTGTTGGAGTGCCTTGGAAGCAATGCAGGGGCATGATTTGACAGAGTTGCCATGCAGAGAGAGGGAGACAGTCTGTGGCTCAAATGTCTCACAACATCCACAATGTGAGAAAGGGAAGCATTATCCTTGCCATACTGCTAACACACCAACTTCAGTAATGATGAGACATCAAAGATAAGCAACTTTCCCCAGGTTTCACTGAGCGTGCACTCATGTTTCCCAATTTCACTAACCTACATAAAAACTCTCTCTACAACAACAAATTACACCTGGGACCATTCCCTGGAATGCTGGCCAACTGGCACAATTACCCTTGTCCATTTGGTTGCATTTTGTTATGCAAAAGAGCTGCATCAAAAATGCCTGCTGGGAAATCTTCCAGCCAGTTCTCACTGATGAGCTGTGCAGAGGAATTTGTTGACGTTTTCAGCTGACAGGGGCCAAACCTGTACCTGTAACCCTCCAAATGATTTAGTGCTACAGATCAAGACAACAGCCTAAATAGCATCTGGCTTCAAGCCCCGATGTTAAACTGGAATTAATTGCTTCCTTTAACATAATAAACAGGTAGAAGGTGTGTAGGTTGCTTGGGAGCTTTTGTGCTTAAACTTACTTTAAAATAAAAAGGGAACAAGAGCTACTAAGTTTCTACAAAAAGACAGGGCATTATCAGAAGTGCAGGATCTAGTGCCAAGAAGCGGTTGAAGAAACAGAGACAGAAGAGAGGAAGGGCCAGCAAGCACCTGAGCACAATTCATAAGTGGCACTTTTTGCCATCAAAATACTTGATCAGAAAGTGTTCAGTCCTTCAAACAAGAGGATATCAGAGCCATTAACAAGTGACAAGTGAACCATATCTTGAAAAATAATGCCTGAGCAGGTAGTTAATTTGGAGGAGAGAAAGATGGGAAGAGATCTCCAGGCCCACTATAAACTTACTGACCTCCACATTAAACAAGTAAAGGCTTGGCTGGTGGCTTGCTACTTTATTCCCATTGGAAGGCTGTTGCAGAACCCAGATCTGCTAAGCATTAAGAGCTTTCTTCCTGTTTTCAGCTTAAACTTATTCACAACCAGGTGGGACAAACTTTTTCTAGTGTCCACATCTTTAGAATTAAGTACCTGTTCTTACTAGATGGTATTTCCCTCTTCTGCGTGTACAGGAGTCACCCTACTCATCAAGACCTCCTGATGTCATCAAACATGTCCATCTCCCACAGTCTCAGTGGTCCTTGCAGTTCTCCTCTCCAGTTACTCCAGATGGAGTTAATCTTTCTTGTATATGAATGCCCAGGAGAGCAACCATCTCAGATGAGCTGTGCTTCACTTAAGTCTTGTCCCCACTCCTCAGTTTTGGCCAACTGGAGAACATCCAGGTTATGGCTCTAAAATTCCTCCCCTTCTAAATGTATTCTCAGTGGTCTTAGCTTTCTGGCTTTCATACAAGTAGCTTATCATAACAGGACAAGGACTGAACTGTTTCTTCCCCAAGTAAGCAAATACTTAAGCTGTTTATTTAAATATAAAAATTAAGAGGAAGGAAAAAATGACAGCTAAGTGGAAAGTGAAAGTAATTTGGTGCTCAAACAACTTGAATCCTTACACTGCAGCTGGCACTCAGACGTCTGATCATGCTAAAACAAAAATTCCTTCCACTAAGGTTTCAAATTACAAAATAACTTGATCTAAAGGAAGACAAAAAGTACATATGCAAACACTGACATATGTTTATACTGCCTTCTCAGCACAACACTTCTCTAACGGCACTGAGAGCTTACTGGTATGAAAGATTAAGAATTAAGTGCTATTTTAAAGCCATTTACAGTGAAACCAACAGCAGTGAGAAAACAGCATGTACGTCTGACTTGCAGAATGGGAGGAGATTCGTGATTTTCTCAATGGCTTTTAATATCGATGAAACTTAATACCACCTCTCTATTTGGGAACAACATACTTGGTTAGTATTGGTCTGGTTAGAAACTCAGCAGGCTGGCTTCCTCACTGTCACAATTTTTCCATCAGAGGAAAGAAAGAAGTGAGGACGAACTAAAGAGAAAGAAGGCCAGCAGATACTAGCTTCAACTAACTTTCACCTGGGTGCAGAATTAAGTTTCTTTCCAAACATCAAGAATTGCATCTCTATCAGTATACTGCCTACTCCAGGAAGCACCTTTTTTCCACCCTTTGCTTCACTAAAAAACTTTCTGGCTCCTGATGGCTTTCTTCCAATGTGGAAACATTAAGGTACTGGGAATCTTGCATGCTTGTATAGCAAAATTTTTGCTTGTTTAGATCTGTAGCTGTGAGTGCAGATGCTGCAAGGGTCATGTTTACCTGTGAACAGCTGTTGTCTCTGCCCTGCATCCTACAGCAGATCACAGGTAAGCCATGTCACAAGAAACTCATGCTCAATTACATCTTCCAGGCAGGATGAGCCAGGACACCACTAGCAGGTCTGCAGGTCAGAAGCCCAATGCTGGTGCCACACACCTCAGGTTCTTGACCCAGTACCAGGTCAACTCAAGAGGCTTAGATGTGGGATGGTTATTGTGGGAATGGCAAGAGAAAGGGAGATCTTACTCTATATTCCATTTTCCAAAATGAAATAAATGTTTTATGGAAAAAGCAATCAAGACAGGATTAACAACCACCACCAAGTAAAACAGATTTCTTGGAATGACTCTGGAATCATATAATCCCTGTCCTAAGGAAGCTATTTGCCTTGAAGATGCAAGACAGTCAGTGGCATTGCAAAAGTAAAAGTGTTTCTGAGGTGATTCATCAGTTAGTATACAGCCTGGATTTTAAAAGGGGCTGTGCTGGATAGAAGAGTCAAGAGTTGAACTGAACCATGAACGTCACATTAAGTCAAGGAGAGAACACAAGAAAACATATTTAGCACAAACTGATATATAGTTGACAAGACAGTAATCTATTTGGCATGGCAGACTTGTAATGATTTGGATGCTGCTAACAACTCTGTCTTGTTATTTTATGAACTATTGTTATACTCAAGAAATAGCCAGCCTCCATGTGCACAAGGACAGGAGCGAGACCCCTATGAATTACGATGCTCATTGACTCAGTCTGCAGTAAAAAAATATAATAAAAAATTAAATCACATGTAGCACAAAAGGGCCTTCTTCACAAATGAATGGCTCTATAGATAAAACAAAGGCAGAGATTAATTTTGAATCAATTCTTAATTCCTGTGTCCTCTGCCCTGACAGGTGTCGATTCAGGATCTCTCTGTACTCAGAAACCCTACATTTGGACAGCCCAGCAGACGTGGTGGCAGTTGGCAAACATGTAGACCGAGGTTTGTTACCTGTTCTTTTGTGTTAAGTCAGAAAAATCTTTGAGGAGCACAGAAGTTACTCCTCTGAGAGCAATAGCAGAATGGGATGAAGAGGCTTGGGATTTTTAGAACTGGTCTCTCGTATATCATAACTATGTGGTATGAAAAACTTCCTTTTGATCACATTTCATGGTTCCTTCACAGCCAGAAGGAATTGTGTTACAGGAATTTTCCCAACACTGTACAGGCACAAAAAGGTGTATGTGCCTTTTTGTCCTTTTACACTTGTTGCATAAAACCATTTTCCACTCTCCAGCTCATGTCATAAGCTGGATCGGATACGACAAGATTTCAAAGACATCAATATTTATAAAGTGAGAATCTTTAAACCAGAAAAAGAAAGAAAGGGTGTTGGGGGAAGATTATTTCCTACCTCAACTGTTTGGTTCTTAAGCTGCCGGAAGTTAACATTAATGTCTCTGTATTTCAAGGTCATTATTGCAACAGTTCTCCTATTTGTGGATATCAGAGAGAGATTATCTGCCTTTCACTAGTTTAGGCACTCTATCTACACTTACTCAAGGATTTATTTTTTTTTTCTAAACATTCAAAAAGTCAGAATGGGCATAAAAGTAAAATTTAAGTGAAATTCAATTCCTCTCAATTTAAATATAAGAAGTTAACTCCAGCAGTACATTCAACCACAAGAACACTTCATAGACACCCATAAATATTTTTTGTAAACAGCAAATTACTAAACATAGTACAACACTATGAAAGAGAGAAAAATGCACACAACTACCTTTTTCCTTTTTGACTAGAAAATTAAAGTCTCTAATAGCACGCAAGACTGAACTAAAAATCAATCAAACCTGGACCCCAAACGGGCATGGGTTAGGAGGCAAACATATCTGGACACAACTCTTGAATGCAAACACACGCTAAGGAAAATTTAGGAAGTTGTTATGAACAGGTTTAACCAGGGTCTTGGCAACTGAATTTGGGACGTGCAAGTTCTTTGCACTGAGATACCATGTGCAGGAAAGGAAACTGTCCTCGCACTTGGATTTCAAGGCCACATCCTCAAACAAAACGGGGATGCCATGTCTGAGTGACAGGGACAGAAGCCCCACCTGCCATCCCGAAGTTAAGCTGTGGTGTTTCTTCGCTTTTCGTGGCTTTCCTCGGGCTCGGTAGATCCTTTGCGGAGTCTGACGGGAAGGCCCATATCTTCTTCCTGCTCGTAACAGATGCCTGTGTTTTCACAGGTTTGTTTGTTGCAGGGCACCACTTGTATCCTGGGTTTGCCTTCATAAATGCATCTTTATACTAGAAAAGGAAAGGAAAATTACCAGTCATGACATTATACTATCCACTGGGCAATAGAGTGCACTGCATGTAAGAGGATTTAATACAGTAAATAATCCTTAAATATCTTGATTTTTTTAACAGTTTAATCACATGCTTAGTAGTTGGCCGCCAACACAGTCTATTAAGAAGAAATATTAAGATAAGTAGAGCTGTATGCAAAAAAGGAGGATTTGTCTTTCCTCCCTGAGGGTTAACCACCCAGAGCAGGCTGACGTTCTGACCACACAGACTGTTCCCCAGTGCTTCTTGTATGCTTTCTCTAGGAAACAGAGACAGCTATTTGAATTCTTCTGCAGGCACAATCTTTGTTTACTTTCTAGTCTGAATGAAATTAAAATATACATTTAGCACGATGCTTCTTACCTTGCACTTGTTTTTTTCCCCAAGTTATTTTTAGAACATCTGAGTATACGCTTTCGCAAACCAGGCACCGAAAGCAACACTACAGGTATCATCCCCTGTTCAGGAACTTCTCATACATCACCCCAGCGTTCCTTCAAAAATATGCCACGCTACATGGCTCAAAAAATAAACTGGGAGCATTCAAAACTTTCTTTGGCCTTGAGCATGCAGCACACATCTCAGTTGTTTGCTGTATTTTTGGTATGAGGCAGCAAAACAAACCAAGCCAGACTACACATGGGGGGTGGCAGGGGGGGAAAAGGTCTGAATCCTACAGTTTGGGAGGTAGGGGGAAGGACAGGGACCTGTTTTATTCACAAAATGCAACAGGGATGTTTTCCAAGTATCTTGCTGGTGAGATCAAATCAAGATTTTTCTGAATATTCATAGCAATAAAAGGGGTGCAGCTCAGTATTTTAAATGTGTCGCTATGCCAAGTGGAGAATGGGCAAAGCAGAGGAACATGCCACACATTCCAGCTGCAAATGTTCGCCTAACAACTGATAGGGGCACACAGCACTGGCTGCTGTGGGACCCTACCCGGTAAGAACCAGTGCTGACTGCAGGGAAAAGGAGCCAACACCTCATGCTCTACATAGACCGTGGTGACAGCAAATGACCAAGAGAGCAGTTTTATCATGAAGTACATGGCAGGGCAGCTGCTAGGAGTTCCTTCTGCGGTAACACATGTTCCCACCCACCCAGCTGCTATCAGGCCCAGTTAGGGCACAGAGAAGCACTTATGTTTCATGCACACAGTGGTGCAGAAACACACACAGAGGGCAAAAAAAATTTCCTTGGGTAGCAAATAGGCAAACGGCTCCAAAAACCTCATCCTCTGGTTGAGTCTCTGCAGTGTTTTCCCACACCAGCGACCGGCAAGCCTTGTGGCAGGATCACCATCGCATGTGTATCGCTTGCTTTCATTTCCATTTTAACCTACCAGCTGGCACTTGCCACCTCCAGACTGTAGCAAGGATACAAACAATTCAGTTTACCAGAAGCCCAGCACCGTGTGAACCCACCCTGTGAAGTCCTGTATTTATAGAAATTGCTATAAATAATAAAAATCTGCAGGGACTGCTGACCCACATACGCACTGCATTTTTCTGAATAGGGTGTTAGGTATTCAATCTGCAAACTAAGGAATGCAACACCTCTCACCTCACCCCTTTTCCCTTTCCATTAGTTTGGTTTGGGAGCTCAGTATAATGCAAAAAAAGCAAGGAGGAGGGGGCAAGGGAAGAGGCAGAAAGCAAATGTGGAGGGAAGCAGCTTTACCATCCATCATTAAAGCCACAGCCCACTCCCGAATCGCGTGTGTAGCCCGCAGGGCAAAAAGCACAGGCTCGCTGGCAGTGAGGTACACAAGCTCTTCATAATCAGCGTTGCTACTTTGAGTAATTGAATTATTCTGTGGAGTAATTTGACAAGCTGACAGGCTGCCCATCAAACGAGAACCAGAATGCGTGCCATTTGCGAGGCAAGGCAGCAGTAAGCTTTTAATCAGTTCCAACAAGAGCAATTCACGGGAGGTGGCATATTAATGGATTTTTTCCTCTGCAAAGCCAAGAAGTTAACATTAACTGCGCTCTCCGAAGGGGAGGGAGCAAAGTGAGGGAGGACAACTCATCGGCTCCTTTCACAGCTTTAACACTCGCGATAAATGAACGCGTAAGAAGTTAAACGGCCAAGAAGTAGTTCATAAAATGCATGCAGGGGCCTGACCCAAATCTCAGAAAGATTTCCAGTATTGATTTTTGTGACTATTAGACCAAGGCCTAAAATGAAATGATAGATTCTGCTTGCCAGGTCATGGGAAGATAACTTCAATGAGCTACACAGTAACGAGAAAACGCCAAAGGCAATAGCGGAGCTGGCTCTTTTCCTCCACGTGACCAACTGCGCAGTAAAGCGACTTAACACAGCCAGTCTAAGGACACGTCTGAAGTTGCTTGAAAAAAGCCCAGCTAGGTCCTTAACCAGAACACAAAGAAACCACCTTGGTTTCCACAGGGGAGTGGTAGGGACAGCCTGGCAGAGCTTGACAACACCAAATAAATAAAAAATATCTGCTTTCTCCATCATGGTGGGACCAGGAGCTCCCAAGTGGATTGTAGCTATACCTCACGGTAGCACTTAGCATGTGCTTAACTTTAAATGTATGCTTAAATCCCACCAGCTGGCTATTTGTGTCACATGAATCCCACAGATCTAAAAACCCCAACACAAAAACCCACCAAAACACAAAAAACAACCCCAGAAAATATTACACTCTATTCTTCACTCCTGAGGAACGCAGGGTTCACATTACACGTTATGGTCAATATGTCACCCAGTGAATTTGCCAGACTCCAGCTGGGAAGCCAGAACATTTGTCCCCTCCTTCCCCAGGGCAGCTGCCAAAGCAGGGGCAGAGCAAGAACAGAAACCTCCCAGCCAGGGTGGCTGTACCTGTGAAACTGCTGGCTGAGCACTTGCCAGGAGAAGCGTTCAGCTCTGCGACTGAATGGCTGCAGCCTGGATTTAACTGGCTGCTCCCGACTAGAAACAATCCCGACTGCCTGGATCTGGCCGATGCAAAGACATATTTAAAAGTGAAGTGTTTTCTAGCAAGGGAAGCAGGGTTTGGACAATAATAATCTCACAGGATATTTTCCAAGGCAGTCAAGTATTCCCAGTAAGCCCGGTAAGAGTTAATAGAAGAACACTACCCCTATTATTACAGTAACTAAAAATGCTGGAGCATATTTGAGTGGCCAGAATTCATTTTCCCCTCAGTGAAGGGAAAATGCTAACAAACACCAGGAACACTTGTGGTTCCAGTTGCAAGTATTTATCAGGTACTGGGCTGAAATCCTCTACAACAACATTTTCAAAGCTAAGTTGATCTAGAAAGTCTGTAGGATACAAATACAAAGCCTGCTCCAAAGAGAACACCAGCAGAAGCTGGCACTGAACTCTGCAGGCACCGTATGAGATCTTCAGGACAGGTGTTGCTACAAGAAACCATAAACCACGAGGCTGAAAATAGAGGGAGCACAGGGACAGTTGTTCTAGGAAATGAAGGCACCCCAAGGTACAGACAAGTACATAATGGGATTTTCAAAAAGTGCATAAATGAGCCTTAGACCCAATTATCCTCTCTGTGGGAATTGTCCAACTCAATAGAAAACTTCCCAAAGTCCACTTGGCGAAACATTCGGGTGCCTCGCTACCTTCCCAGATCCTAGATTTTGCATACAGAGCTAGATACGTGTGACCACACCAACACCTTGATCTGCCCGCTGCTGAGGTAGTCTCAGTTCACTGCAGGTACAAAGCAGGTGAGAAACTGGGAGCCGCTTGCTTCATCTGAGCTAACTGACTTTGTAAACTCTGGCTTCAAGTAATAAAAGCACTCTTGAGACTGAAACAACCTGGGCTGTAGTCACTGCAGTAAGGACCACTTCTGTCAGGTCTGGTCGATGTCCAGAAGTGATTCAGATGCTCAGGGCACACAAGACATGTTGGGGGAACAGCAGGTATGACACTGGGTGGGTACTCTGGGCGATGTGTGCCCTACCAGGGCAGTGGTTAGAAGCTGTGTGGTGAAAACTGCAAGCCAAAGAGCACTGAAAAGCTACGTTTAAATAATGGAAGCTCATCCGCTGTATTTTAAACCTGAATGAGCTTATACCTATAGGTACCCAAATAGAATATTAGTAATACAATGGTAATTTTACGTCTTTCAAAGGCATTTACCTATTTGACTTTTAAATGGCCTCTCCTTAGGAAAAAGTAAAATAACAATAAATGGTTCTGACTAGAGTTGACATTAACATATTTTTGACAGTCTCAGCAGTGGACCTCACTGCAAAAGTGAGAGTTAAAACAAACAAGCAATCCACACACAGGGATTAGGTCTGCTGGTGAAGGAGGCCCAAATACATTTAATGGCACTTCATAGCTGCTAATGATTGTTGTAACATACAACCATTTGAAGAATAAAAATTACATGCTATCTCTCTTCTACACATTCTTGGAACTAGTTGTAATGATATAAACTACTTAGATTTATTGTTTCTCTTTGACACTGAATATGCAATTTGCTCTTCACGCCAAGAAAAATAAATAAATCACTACAGGAACAATGATTTCTACAACAATACGATTAATCTGTCACTTCATACAGAAGTTCTGCAATTATTTCCCTTCTTAATGAATGAGCTTTCTTCAGCCATCCAAAAGCTAAGAAATAGTCACATCAGGTTGGTTTTTTCCTCCTAAAATGATTTCTTTGTTTCATCTTTTATTCCTCTCTATCAGTACAGGATCTCCTAATTGCCCTTTTCCCACACATTTCAAGAAGCGTGGCTAACTTGTAAGTGGGAACGCAGAACAAATCGGGAAGGGGTGGATAAAGCTGAGACTCAAGCATTTCAACACCACTGCAGATGAGGGACTACAGAGGTACTACATGCCCTGCTTCAAGAAGGACCTGCCCTGCAGAACGCTTCATTTTCAGTGTGGGCCTTTTCATGCTCACACAACTACAGAACAGCTGGCTCTTACAGACAAGCGCTAACAGCAGCAGACAACGCCGGGTGACAGGACAGGTACAGGTAACAGTTTCCCCAATGGTTTCACAGCTACCTGTACTTGCAGTACACCAGCAGTCCTCGATGAATGAGAGAGATGTTCTGCCTTCTCACCCGCCCCTCATTATTTTTTTCTAAGATTTAATTCACTAGCTACCCACCTTCTCGATCACATAGGTACTCACAGTGATCTGCTTTGGGGTGATGTTATCGGCCTAAGTAACTTCGTTTGTCTTTCACTATCCACTATCAATATCTGCCATCTACTTGGGGCCAGCTTATCACATAAGCTATTTCCTAAGAAGTCTCATTTAAATAATAAAGTGACATAAAGTTGTGTGAAATATGGGAGTGCATCTCTTTTCCTTGCTCCCAGTTAAGGGACTCTGACTGTGTATTGCTCTCTGATTCAGGTGTCAAACTCCAAGCAACCTTTGGTGAGGCAATCAGAAATCTGTAGCAATACAGAGGAAGAGTATGACACGAAACAGTAGTAACGTTAAAATTCTTTACCATCAAAGGTAAAAAGGGATTGCATTTGTTCTCTGTGCTTTTGGTTTGGTCCACCTGTATTATAACTACCAGCAGCCTGTGTTATTGATGGTGAATGCACAGCTGGATGAAGTATCGCTAGTGTCAGCTGACACCCAACCGTATGAATTGCTGTTCTTAATGGCCACACTCTCTCCATGTGTTAATACTGGTACCACAGGAGTTAATCAGGTGATATCACAACGTGCACATATTTGTTCAGATGAGTACTAGAGGCAGGTTGGTTTGTGGATACAGACCAGTTTCTTTTCATCCTGGTCCAAAGGACCAAATGAATCAAAGCAGGAACAACAGCAGTTCTGGGCATCACAACCCCACTGAGGAAGCTGCAGAACTCGGCAAAGAGAAAGACCCCACAGAAAATATTTAATACATGTGGAGAAACAGAAAACAGGCAAATGTGTAATGAACTGCCTTGACACCACCAGACAGTACATACCTCCTTGGCCATGTCAGTGTATTTCTGCTTCTCTTTTGGATCTAGAACAGCCCACCAGTCTGCCAAAATCTTAGTTGCGCCACGGTTATCAAGGCGAGGGTGCTCCTTTCGCACGAGAGAGCGATGGCGTTTGCAGAACAAGAGAAATGCATTCATTGGTCGGCGAGCTCGTTGCTCGGAGGACTCATCGTCTTCAGTTTCATCAGCATCCTGCTCTAAACCATCAGCACCAAGAAGCGGCACCTAACAGAACCGAAAGGGAAGGGGTGTAAACTCAGCCCTCCATGCTGCTCATGGAGACTGAGTCTGTGTACACCAGGTGTCAACAAAGGAGATGCTCGTGGCAAGGCACAGCTACCTCCAAAGGCTGTCTGTCCTGCCCAGAAGACCCAGAGTTTTACAAACCTCCTCACCTGAAGATCCAAGGCTTGCTCATGCTCTGCAAGACTTAAACTCTGACTTGCAAGTGGAGACAATTTCTAAGGTGAGGACCACCCCTTAGTAACAGTCTTAAAGGAGCTGTGAAGAGAAGATCCTCCCTATCCTCTTCTGACAAGCTAGAAATCATCTTGGTGGGATGAGGCAAGCTTGGACCTCAATCCCTTGTGTTTGCAACTACAAAGTTCACAGGAAGCAAAGCTGCTCCCCCATCTCCTGACACTCATCACTGAGCCTGTGAGCTGTGTTTCAGCATGGCCACTACAGAGCTGCCCAGTGGGAGGCCACGGGCAAATCTCAACAGAATCTGCTGCCAAACGAAGCCCTCTGCTCACAGACCAGCCTATCACCCATGGAAAGCACAAACTACAGAAGACTAGTTCTCACCATACAAAGCTTATTGACATATGAGACAGAAAACCATTTCCTACTTAACCACAATATGGCTGTTTTATGCCACATTTTGGCACACAACCTGTAAGCTCAATGGAAAGCACTGTCACAGCAACAGGCTCTTCCTTGCTGCTCCGTGTCCTTGCCAAGGTGACTCTTCCTTATCAGTAGGTAGCTCAAGGCAGCCTCCTCAGCACTTATCTCTCCTTTCCTGCCTCAGCAGGAAGGTGGTGCAGATATGAACGTTATCCCCGTGATGGAAACATTGCATCTCCAAAACCTATCACTTCCCCTTCCCACCTCTTCTTACAGCAGAAGAGTCTAACTGTACATTTGTGAGGTGCCACACTGTGGGGTCCTTACAAGAAAAGGGTAAGGCCAGCATCACTCAACAATGCCAAAATACCAAGCATCAAGCAAGAGAGATTATTCCATCTCTGCTCTCAATATGCCAGGGCATAAGTTGAACTTTGCATGCAAAGACAGTCTAGCTCTAAAAACCAGAGGGGGTTTTGTCCAAGATTTTAAACACATGCTTGACAACTCACTTTGTGTTATTTGCTAATTACCTTTATAGCCTGATGGGCTCAGCTTCCCTCCTTTGAATCAGCAGCATTTGTTCACAAAAGAGAACAGCAAGAAGCAAATAAAAAAACCCACAGCTAGGGAGAATCTGACCCACCATTAACTTTCTACAGTCAAAGCATCCAATGAAGTCTACCTTATCAATATCTTCCTCCTCTTCTTCTTCCTCCTCCTCTTCAGAGAAGTCAAGGAGTTTCTTGGCAAGCAGGGGATGCCACTGAAGACACTTTCTTTTTGGTCGCTTCCCAGTTCCTTCTCCTTCTGTCGAATGATCCTTATTCCTACTACTGCCTTTCATTACTGTGACCTGTCATGCAAAGATAGTTGTAAGTGTGCAACAAACCCCTTAAGCGTAAACCACCATCATATAGATACTTAAACCCGTGACAAATAGAGCACCCAGAAGAATCTCAGAAGTTTGTCATGGCAGTAGACATTTATTCCAATTTTAAACAACAGAATGCAGTTATCTCTTCTGATCTTAAATGTTTCCACCTAATGCCCAGATTAATTAGCAACATATAATTTAAGAACATGAAGCAAGGACACTAGCCAGTCCAGCTCTTGAACGTGCTCCTGTCTGAAGGACAGCAAAGCCTTCACACTTCACTGGCCAAGTGAGTGAGAGACTCCACAGCTCTTCCACACCTATGTCCACTGTAGTTTTTCCTATTTTGCCACTGAAAATGTCCTCTTTAGCAGTGAAACATATCACCAGCCACTCATCTATTAATCACGCGCTTACATATTGCAATGTCAATGCAGAACCCCATGACTCTATGAGCTAGGATTTCCCATTAAATGGTGCAATAGGGAAATGTGACTCCCTGCCTAGGAGGAGTGAATTTTAAAACGTGAATTTGAACCAAACAACCAGAAGTAGTTACTCTGACACTTCCAAAGTACTTATCAACAGGAACCCCTGCACAGCAAACAAAACAAACCAACCCCTGCATCAAGTGCATGCAGAAGCTAAACAACACTCACACATCTATTTTGCGTGTCCTCATCTAAAGAACACCTCAGAGCTACTTCTCAGTAAAAATACACACCTAATACATCCTAACTACTAATGTAAGGGATGGCTTAAAATATCTGCTACCCAAGGAAGGGGATAAATTAATATGTAAACAAAACCAGCACATTGCATCGGAGTACCAAAGGCCACAGGAAGCAAGCACTGCCGGCACATAGTCTGGTTCCTGGTAGCCTTCTGTTTATACTGTGTAATGTCAATGATAATCCTGACAGGAACAAGGCTGGCTTTCCAAGAAAATACCACAAACATCAAAACAAAACAAACCTGGAGAGTGATTAGCCAGCTAGAGCTTTACAAAGCTGACAAAAACTGATGAAGTCTCACAGGGGCTTCGTGTCAGCACGCTAAGGAAGATGGGCTAAGTCCTGGTCCCATAGACAGAGCCAGGCGCTCTTTTGGGCATGAAAAGAGGTGGAGCCTTGTGAGCGCAAGGCCACATTGCATGTTAGGTTGCTGCTTCCTGAACCACGCCTCCCAGAGCGCTGATGTTTTGGCCTACAGCAGCAGAAAGGAGACCTGTGCCACACTCCTACATATCTCACTTATTTAGTCATCACTAACTCTGGCTTTGGGTGACCTCTTCCATGTGTGTTTCTTGTTGGTTAACTCACTGGTGTTTCGGCAATATGCCCCTGTTTCCACAAGGAACATGCATAAGCAGCTGCTTCCCTCCCACCAGAGTTCGACAGCGCAGAAAGCTGAGGGACCTTCAGACACTGCTTGCTGGAGGGAACAACTGAATCCCGATGGAAACAGGTTCCGAAATTTTAACATACACTTAAAAATGGCATTTTCCTGGATGCATGTTAGATTTTCTTAGTTCCTTCCTGCTCGTCAGCAAAGCCTGGACCCAGTAGTTAAGGATGCCCTGTAACTTCATAGCAGCTTGGCATTAAGCTCCATACTTCGCTGCTCCCTTCGCCATGCTTCTACCTGGAACATGTTTAAACTTTGATTCCACAGCACCCTCTCCTCTGTTCCTTCCCTGTAACCAACTCCTGTCTTTACAGGGAGTATTATACGGAGTGTAATCATGCCTGTGTCCATGACTTGGACATGCAAAGCAGATCCTAACAGCAACAACCACCTTTGGCTTCGAAAGAACATTAAAGTGTGGAAAATCAAGCCACAATCCAGCATCACAAAATCCAAGCCTGAAATGGTTTCTGTCCCACCATGACCTCAGCCACGTACCACACTGCACCATGCTCCCCATCTGTCTCTCTTCCTAAAGTGCTGAAGCACCATTTGCTTTTGTTTGGGGTATTTTCAGACACAAACCAACAAACTAGCCAAGTTACTCTTTGAGCAGGCACTTCAGCTCCTGTGGGTAGCAGAGATCTGCTAAGTCTCAGAGAGATCTGCCTATTGCTGCAGTCAGTAAAGCACATGGCCTATTTCTAAGCAGAGTACATGTTCTACAAGCATAGCGGAGAGTCAGGTACTCCAACCCTTACCACAGACTTGTCTAGGTGAACTGATTGCATGGTTTCCACCCATGGTCAGTCCCAAGTAAGATGAGTATTACTGGTGGCCTCCTACCTTGCTAATGGGAAACTAAATTAATGCCTGAAGAGTGCTCCATGATCCCCCGTTACAAAGCTCAGCTTAAGACTCGGTACTATTTCAACAACAGCACCACCTTTAGCCAGCGGGTCTCTGCCTCCTGCCCTCCTAAAGAGGAGCAAGAGAAAACTTCACAGGATTTACCCCACGGTGTATTTTACAGGCATGCATTCTCCATCTCTCTGGCAAGGCAGCACAGACCCTAGGCACCGCTCACACTGCAAATCACAACGGGGCTCTCAGAACGTTACATCCTTTGCCGCCAACTGGCTCACCAAATGATTTTTGTTTCCCCTGCACGAAAGCTAGGTATTAAATACTCAGTTACCACCCAAGTGAATGAATCAAAGCTCATTTCACCTTAGTCTTGAGACAGAAACGTATCCTCAGCTCCAGGAACTCAAGCAATATGCATTACACGCTTTTCTTAAGCTCTCAACCATTTTACTCGTCACCCTGAAGCAACTGTTCTACTATAAAGAGGCTTTTTAGCAAGGGGTTGCCACCCTATCTGCCAAATAAGCATTTAGGAGATCCAAGACAGAGAGAAGGTCAGATCCTGGCTGTCAGTCAGGCACCATTTACTACAGAAAGACACACAGTCGCTCTTTGCTTCCATTTCAGAGTGAATCTCTGCATCAGTCAACAACAATAAGACCATCACTGATGGAAGGATGGGGGCCACAGACTGACTTAAAACTTGACTTTGACAGCATGGCCTGGAAGCCCCTGCCCTGTAAGTGTGGCAAGCTACAGACTCTATCCTCTGCACTCTCTTCCTATAAAACAGGGGGGCATTTATAACAACTACTTCAGGCCCTAAGTTTTAATACTTCTATGTTTCCAAATCCTTTTCCCTCATTTTTGATTATTCAATTTTGCCTACACCCTGGCCTACCAAAAAAAAAAAACCCAAACGTTTCTTTAAGAGAAATTGGATAGTGGCAGGGAGAAGAGCAACTGCTTAGCTTTTTATGGCATACCTTGCTATTTCCATTACACAACTGTATGCAAGTCTTCAGTTTTTCAGTGTTCACTAACAAGAAGTGTTTGATTACCTTCATTAAGTTTGGTTTTCCTCCTAGCTTCTTCTGTTATTTACGAAACTTGATACAGACAGGTGACTGACTTCTGTGGTCCTAATTTTGGGCCTATCTCACCCCACAACCGATCTGTCAGCAAGGACATTGCTAGTGCTTGTGCTGAACAAGCTGTGCTCACCAGGCAATCCCCAAACTACACCCACAACCATCAAAACCCTTTAAAAGTAACTAAGTGCTGTAAGGAACAGGGTTGTAAGGTAGGCTAGAAAAACATCAACGACCTGTCAAAGCAAAACCTCCCAGGTACTAATGGTGACTATGGTGTAGAACCTGTTGGAAGGTTCTCCACAAAAGAATGCCTCAACTTCGGCAACACTCTTGTTATTCCCATGAGGACAGTGGAAACTAATTTCTGTTCTCCTGCTAATGTTAAAATCACATTTCTTGGGAGTCCAGCTGGGCCCTCAGCTGACTCCACGCAGATTACTCACAGAAAGGCGCAAAGGGAAAGTTTCAAGTGGATTTTCCACACTTTCCGCTCTGTCTAAATTCTCTACTGCTTTACAAAAAACAATCAGCAAGCAGAGAAGAGAGGACCGAACTATGACACTAATGGCTTGGTGCATTGGGGGCTGCAGAGTCAGTGACCTGAGCTGCTTCAACAAAACAGCGGGAAACTGGGCAATAAGATCATGTTCTCAAAGGTCTAGTGGGCTGAAGAGGTATTGGAATTCTCAAATAAAAGCAAAAGGAGATTGCTGTCAGTAAAATACACCTGCACAAATTTTAAAAAAAAAAGTTTATTTTTTAAAAAGTACATTTCTTTTAGCTGTGGAATAACTGAACCAGAGTATTGCCATAATGAAGGACAAAACCTGGTTGGCATTAATTACTGACCAGTCAGTGAATATACTCTTTATTGTCTCACAGCGGAAAGCCATTAATGAGCTTTCTAATTTTCGGAGATGTGACGGTTTAATGGGGGTCATGCTGAGACTCAATGGAGTCCTGTTTGCTAGCAGAGGTTTGGGATAGGCTGTCACCACAAGAAAAGCTTAGCAACACAGCAACAAGTCTTACTTAATTTTTAATGACACGCTCTTCCATCTTCACAAATGATTTTAAACTACTCCTCATTCTCTTAAAGTCAGATCTGAGTTCTTTGCTTTCTTTGTTCTCTAAGACATGAAATTAAACCCCAAGATCATCAAAAGAAGGTTGACAGTACTTTTTCTGAATTTTGGGTGTGGGTTGTTGTTGTGGTTTTTTTTTTAAAGCGAAACTTTCATGTCTACCAGAGAGGAGTAAAAGCAGCATGTAATAAAAGTCACCAGATTCAGCTCTACTCTTTTCTCTGCTCATTCACACACATGCACAAAAAATAAGATGCTCTTTGGGGGTTTTTAACACAAAGAAACCAACCAGGTTTCGCCTAGTATGCAAAGCAATTTATGTTGAACAAGTGCACTCACAATTAGCACGCTACGCTGCTTCAAATTAAAAACAATTTTAAAAAAAGGGGGGATGGGGGGAGGGAAAGAACAAATTTGTTACTAGTGTTCACTTGCCTTTTTTTATGTGCATTTCATTTAGTTTTGCTTTTGGTTATTAGTGTCATATTGGTGAGAATGGTTGTAAGGGCATTTCAAGTGCTACCTCTCCCCAAATCTACTTTTAAACTGGAAGCCACACAGACAGCAAGTGCACAGGACAGCATAAACAAACCTCACACTAAAGAAGAAAACTTCACTTATTCAATAAACAGCCTTTAGGAATATCCTCATTAGAATAAAGAGGGGCAAACCCTGGCCTGCTACAAAACTGCCCTCAAACAACTTAAGAACTGGACCTTTTCCTAACAGTGCATCAGTAAACTGATTGGGAAATTAAAAAGACAAAACTTAACACTGATCTTGACTGCTGGGTTTTCCTTACACCCCCACCAGAGAACACACGCAGCTGACCAGACCCCACTCAGCTGAGTATTTCAACCTACACTTGGTCTGAAATTCAGCGTGCAGCCCAAACTTGGGAGCGCAGCATTAGCTACGGTACTGGAAAACCAAGTTAAAGGTCTATCACGGTTAGGCTGCCAGCAAATGTTTGTATTCAGTAGGGTAAACTACAGCTCAGTAGTCGGCATCTAGAAAATGCATTAAAAAAAGAGGGAACAAACAGTAGAAAGCTGAGAAGGGAAGGCAAAAGCCGAGAAGGGGAGGCAGGAAGAAGAATAACCAGAGAATAATGAAAAAGCTCAGTGAAAACTAGCATAGTTTAGCGTGACATGGCAAAACAACAGGCGTTGAATACATAAAAAGTCATGAGCAAATAATGTTTCCCACATCCACAATGCAGAACGCAAGTGGGTGGCCTCTGCTGACAGGAAGGACCAAGGAGGCCAAGCCCCGGAGAGGGATCCATGGCTGGCAGCAGGAGCAGCAGCAGAGCGGGGGTCTGCCACGAGGGGATCACCCAGTGCCCTTGGGACCACAGGCCAACGGCACTGCTGAGCAAACCACCCCAGTTGTCACGTGCCATCCCCCACACCCTGTACCCAAAACGTAAAAAAAGAATAAATCTAGTTATGAAAACTAAGGGGCACGTGGTATTTGAAACATGCAACTAAAATACAAAGTACTTTAGAATGCACTGAGAACACACAGAATGAGAATGGGATGGCCAGAGGGGAATTTGGACAGTGTCTGTAAAAAAGCAAGGTCCCCTCAGTTTTCTAAAATCTGTCATTATTTTGGTCTGCCTGCATCTAGTCA
>VZTU01016585.1:46246-74174 GCA_013400835.1 Zapornia atra | reverse complement strand
GCAGGTAACAGCCGATTATTAGGTAAAACCAGGTCAGTACATCGGTACCTTTATCTCAAAACTCATCAGTGCTGGAAGATACCTACTGCCACACCAGGTACGTGGGACTCCTGGGCCTATAAAACGAACCTTTTATAGATTGAGAAATCAAATAAAAGCATGATCATTTCCTAAAGCTACTATGCTTTACCCTAAATCTAATCTCTCAGAAGAGTCAGGACTTCATACCTTCATTGTTTCCTTAAAAAAGACAAACAAACAAACCAAAGCGACCAACCCTTTCCACACCGACTTGCAGGGACCGGGAGCGATAGGTTCGGCTATGTTTTGGACCAAGCTTTTAACGAAGAAAACCCCAACCCCCCACCAACCGGCCGCGCGGGTGGAGCGGCAGGCCGCCCGCCCAAGGGGGAACACTTGCTCCGCGGGGGCCACGCAGCTGCCTGCTTGGCAGAACACGCTCGGAGGACAACCCACGCCCGCAAACCCTAGGCCCGTCCCGCAAGGGGAGCTTTAAATCCCGCAGAAGGGGGCGGGGGGCACGCGAAACATGCCGGCCCAAACGGCCCGGCAATGCGGGAGCAGGACGGACCGGCGCGCCGGGGAGGGGAGGATGGGCCGGGACAAACTCTGCCCCGCTGCGGCAGCACCACCCCCGGGGCACGGCCAGGGGGCGGGTGGATGGGCGCCCAGCCGCGGCCGCGCAAGGCGGGATGGGTGCCGCCGGCCGGGCCGGCACCACTCCCGCTGCGCCGAAGCCCCGGGCAAGGGGCTGGGCTGCTTTAGGGCTCCCGTCAACTCTCCAGTCATATCAAGCCCCGCCCCCGTCCCGGTGTTTTGGGAAGAGGGGCAGGCAGAAAGTACCTGCGACAGAGAAGAGGCCGGGCCATGCCGGCCCTTAGTAGCTCCGCCAGGCGATCCCCGCCCTGAGACCTTGGAGTGCCTAGAGGAACACCAACGCGGCGCTGGAGCTTTTCGCTTGGAGCTCTGGCAAGAGGATGCCGAGCAGACGCCGAGCCCGGACAGCGGGTGAAACGGTTGGACCCGTCTGTTTGCGAACCGACGTTTAGTGTTTGTTTTCGAACGGGTGTTGCTATGCTAGGTCCCGAACGGACTCCAGCCGCGAGCGTTACAAACGGGCGGGGGGGGCGGTGTGTGTGTGTGCGGGAAGGGGAGCAGGGAGGGAGACAGCGAAGGGGCAAGGAAGGTCGGACCCTAACGCTTGCCCTTTTAAAAGTGAACTTACACAACAACAACCACCACCACACCAAAGTAAAAACCACCCCAAGCCAAACGAAACCGACATGCAAAAACGACGGAAGCCAACCACCAGCCAGGCCCCCCCCCGGATTTGCAGGCAGGCACCTCTGCGGAGCGGCTCGCTGGTGCAGCGGTGGGGGGGGGAACACCGCGCATCTCCCCTGTGCCGCGCAGTGCCTGGCTTCGATGGAAGAAAGCGCTCTGTACAAACAGGTTTGGGGGTGTAAATCACTAGTATCTTCCTTCAGATGCATTAATGCCTCCGAGCAGGAGGCTCCACAGAAGGATGCAATTTAAGCATTGGAAGTAGCCAGCCATAACCCTTTTGTATCAACTTTTAAAATTTTTTTTAGATGGTGTGGCTTTCTTTGAGTCACTTGGAAATAAAAGCAGTTACCTGAAGAGTCAGGCCTTTTGGGGTTTGGGTTTTTTCTTTGAATGACATTGTTGAATTGTTACAGTTGCACATTTGCTATTTCAGGATTCATTCCAGCCTTCAGCAGCTGCAGAGGCAGAAACAAACCAAAGAAACGCAGCAAGTCACAGGCCACAGCTACACTTACTTAACTGAAGCATTAACGAGACTCTGCTAGCCAAAATTTCTGGGTCACAAAGTGCAGCAGACAAGCACTTGTCAGGGTGAGAGCCGGCTTTGCGGACACCAGGCACTAACCACCCAGTGTGCAAAATGACCCCACAGCAGATCTGCCCACAGCCATGTGCCTCAGCTTCTTAGCCTGTAGCTCCTGGAGAACAGGCAGGGGTTTCCCCTCCCTGCACACTCCATGCAGCACAAACATAAAGAAGCCAGGCAGTGGGGACCAGCACCAGGCCTCCCACACGTGTAGTTGAGGTCAGTCACCCAGGGGATGGATGCACTGGGACATCTGCACTACTAAACCTAGCACCGCTCCATGGCAAAGGAGATGTGACCCACCCAGCCAGAAAGCTTTGGCATCTTTTTTTCTCCAAAGCAGCATTTTTATGCTCCTACATCTGCTGCCACAATAGGCCAGAGTGCCAACAAACCTGGGCAGGTGAGCAGAATAAATCCCTGAAATTCGAAACACAGAGGCAGCAGAACGCAGCTCACTTTGCAATGCTTCCTCCCACCCAGAGCTGCAAAAGCCTTCTGCTGACGCCAGAGCAATTTATCAATGGCGCACTCTCCTCTAGGAACACGGAGCAGACTGAAGTGCAACCACCTCTCAGACAGGAGGCGAGTGCTTGTCTACAGAGCATAGCAACAGCACAATCCGAAAGCCACTGACTTCTAGCAAGTCAGAGCAGGAGACAGACTCACAGACTAGTTGTCCAACAGCAGTGAAAACGTGGGTCCAGACCTGAGAACATTCACACACGCAGAAAAGTTTGCTTGGTGCTCCTGTGTGATCAAGACTACCTGAGCCTGCACAGAGAGCAGCTTTTCTAGAAAGACAGCTGTCATGCTCATGTTTTACTGTTATTTTAACGTTGTCCTAAAATGAAAGCCTTTGTGATTTGTTAACTGGATCACCAGGGGTTCCCTCTAGCTTTTGCAAGTCACTAACGGTTAATCTCAGCATAAAGAGCTTTAGAGCCAGTGCGGTCACAGGTAAGATGGCCATGGGAAATGCTTAATGAATTTCAGTGCATGGCTGCTCCCCTCAGCTCCTTTCCACAAGGGCATGTGCAGTTCAGCAACGGCTTCCTTGCTGAAGGGCCTATTGGGTAAGTCAAATTGAAATTTTATGTTAACAAGAGGGATGGCCTGGAGCTCTGCTCACAGCCTTCAGAGGATGAGATCCTCGGAAGAGCCAAAAAAAAAAAAGAAAGAAAGAGTCAGTCTTTTTGACTTGCTACTCCCAAAGCTTCCTTTTTATCTTTGATTAGTAGGCACACAGATTGCTGTAGGGTCCAGTCATGGCAGAAACACAGCCAAGTGCTTTTGCGCAGCGTGGAGCAGCACAAAAGAGGAGACGTCCCTGCAGCAGACATCGCAGGGTGAGCACAGCTGAATGGGAAGATTGTTTGACTCTCCTTCTCAACTCTTGTTGATTGTGCACTAGCGTCTTCTCCAAGGCTGGGACAATGAGGCTGTGTCCATTCCTACTGTAATCCATTCTAAGGTTTACCATGTGCGTAATGAAGCTTTCATAATAAAATTCAGTCATAATTACTACCAGTGTCAGGGGAACCATATACAGCTGTATGAGCAAATGAAAGAATTAGTCCCTTAATACATATTTAATAGGCCATAAAATATCCTTGTACAACCCAGTGTTACAGTTTGCCTGCTTTCTCTCTCTGCAACTTAAGCACAATAGGCTAAGGACAGTGCTCCAATCAACCCCTCGAAACAGCTACTACACTGCTCCTACGGAAGAAGAATGAAATCAATGGCTCCAAAACGTATTTACTCAGCTCTGCACATCTTCAATATTATTAGCTCATAAATCACAGTAATGTAACTCTTATGCATCTCAAACAACAATAAAGCAGCTACATGAAAATTTCAAATAAAACAGGAGTGGGCAACAATCACTGGCAGAAATACCACAAGATTGACTTGTTGTTAAATTCTTGCTACTATTCATATTTTCTACAGAAAATCGTCACAATCTCTTTCCATCCTCTCCCCCTACCAAGAGATAAAATGGGTAAAGCAAAAATAATTAGTGAAAAGTGAACCCNCAAGACTCTTGGGCTAATTTCCAAGAAATTGGCCTAAAGTAATAGTAAAAGAAACATTAAAGCAGCAACACTTTGTCAAAATACATTGTGTCTCAAATTTGGTATAACTCAGGGGAGGAAAACAATGCCAGGCAGAGCAAAATTTTGTTAAAAATCTGGATATAAAGACGTGGAGAACAAACTTTTACATGTTTATCAGTTACACATGTATTTCTCTTCTTTCTAAAGGCAGCACTGGAAGAGTCAGGAATGAGTTTTTCAGGCAGACTAGATTCCCTCATGCAGTATTTTAATTTGGTAACAGAAGGAGATACAGCTGAAGAAACTTTGACTCTGGTTTTGGAAACACCACCATCTCTCAGAACTAGGCAGATGCACACTAAATCCTTTTGGGTCTACCCAACTTTGTCATGACTTTGGAAGCAGGCATGCTATCTCAATACGCAATTTTCAAGTGCCATCTAGTGGTTGTTTTCATTTTTGTTTCAATTTGTTACGGAAAAATAACTTTCCCTGCTTTTTACTTTTAAAGTTCATTATTTCTCTCACTTACTGTTCTTTCATTATGCAACTCTTGGTCCTGCAGCGGCAAGCAGAGGCTTAAATTAAACCTAAGTTTGAGCATTCTGATGGACTGAATGTGGGCCAGGAGGCAGCTGATTTCAGGACTGAGGAATTAAAAGGGAAATGGAATCTTATTCATAAAACTAAAACAAGGCACAACTATCAGTTCACTATTTAGAGCTTTTTCAGTACAACTTGATGACCTCTTCCATGAGAAAATTCTGACAGGAAGTCCGTAAGTAATTAGGGCCTCAGCTGAATGTTACGAGAAAATTCTGGAGAACAAGGCACATTCTAAGCATTCCTCACACCAGGTAGTGCCAAAAATCCACAGTGCCACCTCAAGAGGTTTCTCTTTTACACTCAACTCAGGCTGTGATCCTACACAGGTCCAGAGCTTTGATAATCAGCTAAGTTTGGGGACTTAACATATTAGTCTCATAACCAGAGCAGTTATTTCAGGTCTTCTGTCTCTCAGCTAAGATACCCTCTTACTCTTCAAGTAAAAGGAACTGGACTGATGAGGTATCCCCAAAAAAGGGCTGAACGTGCACATACCATGCAGTGTGCCCATGAAGGCATCAAACCTGTGCAAAACCTGCAGAACACATCGAACCCCAAAACTCGAGGTGTATGCAAAGACACAGAGGTGCTCGTTTCTCCATCTGGAAGTCCCAGGCAACCACTGAAGTCAGTGCCAGGTAGCCAGCCAGTGGAAGTAGCCGGGCTTCTTTACAGCAGACCTCTCTGAGCCTAAAAGGAAGCGGACGTTCTACTTCTGTAATATACTTTGATACAGCTACAGTAATATCTGCATGAATTTGTGTCTGTTCATCTCTACAGAGAAAGTGTTAGGATACAGGCAGAGCCAAAGTTAAAATCTACTGTTTTTCTGAAGACTTGTTAGCTACCCTGCTGTAGCAGAATCAAATCCATTGGGGGGAAAAATTAATTAAAAAATGCTTAGCTCATTCATTCTGTCTTGAATCCGTATTTCATAGCACTTCAGTAAGAGGTGAGAACATTGATATCTTCCTAATTTTTCCAGTTAGAAAACAAGAGGTTGAGAGAGATGAAGCCTCTCCAAAAAAGGTCAGAAACAAATTCATAGTGAAACCGGAAAGAGAGCTTGTAACTCTGATCCCAGTCCCTGCTCCCTTCTGCCATCTCTCCCTTCAGAAGATGTAAGATGAAGAAACTGAAAAGAAAGTCTTCACATTCAGCATATCTTTTTGTGTGCTTGTTACATGGGTAATTAAAGAGACATTGAACATCCCCAGTAAGGCAGGCTTCAGATCCACCTCCAGGCAGGCCTCCATAGAGCTGCAGAATTCAGATGAAGTTGCGGGCACACACCACTGTCCGTTCATCCAACAGCCCACGCTAACCCTCCCCCCATGTGGTGACTGCCACACTTTGCTAGCAGAGTCTCAGCAAAGCAGGTACATCACCCCACCACCACACTGGCAGCAAGGAGTTCGCTGGGCAACCCAAATTGCTTGTGCCAACAGAATACTACACAGACAAACCTGTATGCACCTCGCTTTAGATCGGAGTGCTGTCCCCATTTGTAATGCACAGCAGCCCTGCATTGCTCCGTGGAACGTGTCTATCTGATCTGAGGCTCATCCAGCATCCTCAGTATAATGAACAAGCCACACACAGCTCCAGGAGAATTTATAGGGCGGTGCAACGCAAAGACCTGGAGATGCACAAAATCCCAAAGCTGTCCCTGAATACAAGAAGAACAGGGCATACACAAATGCCAGAAACAGTAAAATTTTGTAACTTGCAGACTTAAAATATAAAAGGAATAAACTGCATTACTTAAAAAACCCTCAGAAGGAAGAGTATTTTCTTACTGCATGTCTAGTATCAAAAAGGCAGCCTCAGCTCTCTTTTTAGCAGCTATCAAAATAATCAAAATCATTTTAATTCCCACAGTTGCACATCACATTGCCTGAACTGTTGCACTTCACAATTCCATTAATCAGTCACACAAAAACCATGCATTTAATTCAGAAGGCACCGAAGTTTCCACCCTACACAGCTGCTAGCCCTTTTCAGGTTAGGATTATCTTGTGTATGCTCCAAGGTGTGGGCCCACTCGCAGCCCGTGCATCAGAACGACTTGAGCCAAGTTAGCAAAGCATTTCCCTGCTTGTTTGGCAGGTGAGATGCACCTGCAGGTCAAACCTCAGCTCAAGTTCTGCAGCAGGCTTAAGCTACCCCATTTGATGGAAGAGTCTAAAGCAAATTAAGAAGGAGGAAAAAAAAGTAATTTTAATGTGATAATTTTAAAAATTCAATTGAGAGCCACGTGAATACAGGTTATGAATTAGAAAATCCTGTATAATGGTAAGCACTATCCATGAAGATCATAAGGAACTGAATGCACCTATACTTAAGAGGTTGGTGTATCCCTGTAGTGTTATAGCCACATTCTCCTGAAGCTCCAAATGGACATGAATGTCTTAAAAACTCTTGCAAGCATGTAAGCTACCAAGAAGCCCTGTTTTTTGCCAGGGAGGTAGCTTTATGCCAGAAGGCAGAGTTTTCAGAGTTCTACCCTAAAGATCTCTCTCTCAAATGAGCTTCAGACTAAATCATCAAAAGTAAGCAGGGCTGTAGACAATGTTCCCATTCTTAAGCCACATGCACGCTCACTGATGTTGCAAAAATGCATCACCACCTCGAGTTCTGCTGAAAATAACAGTCTCTTTTAAGGAGAAAGAGACTTGTTTTATTTTTAATTCATGCAAAGACAATCATGTGATTCAGCAATGGCCACTTCAAAAGACCTACAGCTAAGAATTTGACATGAGCTGCACGTGAAGGACTTCGGGCCAGGATTTTTTGCATCCTTAAAACTAGACAGTGTAATTATTTTTCATGCACTAACAAACCTTTATTTCAAGAACAGGAAAATTAATATTAAAGCCTACAGGGATAGCACCTGGGGGTTTCTAGTCCTGCTCAAGGCAGGCCTAGCTTCAAAGCTAGGTCATGCCGCTCAGGAGCCTACACAGGGATGGAGAACCCACCACCTCTTTTGGTACCTGCGCCCATCATCCTCACAACAGAGGGTAAGTTTCCTTATGCTCAATCAGAATTTCCCCTGCCACAACTTGCAACTACTGCCTCTTGCCTGTCCTTTCACTGGACACCTCTGAAAGGAATCGAGATCCATCTTTTGCATAATTGTCCTTCAGATTGTTGGAGGCAACTGGAGCCTTCCTCATCCTTCTATCCTCAGCTGAAACACAACCAGCTCTCGCAGCCTTTCCTGCTACATTACGTGCTCCAGACCTAACCATCTCGGTGATCCTTGACTGTGCTCCCTCCAGTTCTCTGGTCTCTTGCATGGGGGGTCCCCAGTCTCAGACCACAGCAGGAAACCCCTTTCTCTCAACCTGCTGGCTATGCACCTGTTCACACAGCCCAGCCTTCAGTTTGGTTTTGTGGCTACAAGGTCGTGCTGCCCATTAGGATCCCCTGCTCTACTCTGCAGAACTGTTTTCTGCCTCTCTTTTTGTTTGATCTCATGTAGATCCTGCTAGCCCACTCCAACTTTCTCCCCCACCTCTGAATGGCAGCTCTGCCTTCCTGCATATCCACTACTTCCACCAATCTGGTGTCACCTTTTAATTGTTGAGGGCATACTCCATCCCATAATTTATATCATTAATGAAAATATTAAACAAGACTGGCACCAGCATCAGCCCCCAAGAAACAACACAAGGAACTCCCTGCCAGTTCAATGCTAAGCCAATTTTTCATGCACTGTGTAATCCATCCAACCATCCGTCCAGCTTGCCCCCAATTTGGCTCCAGGGATGCTCATGGAAGTGTCAGAAACCATGGTACCATCAAAGCAAGACAGACCCTCTGCTCTCCCCTTGCTCAAAGCACCTTGTCTCCATCACTTCATCACACTGATCAGGCACGATTTGCCCATGGCAAATCCGGGCTTGGCTGTTGCTCCCGGTCACCTTCTTGTCCTTTGTGTGCCTGGAAACGGCTTCCACGAAGAACAGTGCCACAGTCTCCCCAGGGACTGAGCAGAAGTCAGACAGCCTGCTGTCTCCCAGATGTTTCTTTGTGCCTTGGAGCACAATTAAACACCTCAGGCTCTGATTTCTTCCTCTTCCATGATCCATGAGAATGATGACACGGTTTCATTTGACCTGCAGTAACCTGAGAATACAGCCACATTACCATGTTTGCCAGCAATTCTAAATGCAGAAGAGCTGGAAATACGGGTAGCTGGAGAACAGATAGCACAGCTTGTCTGGCTCAACCCGTCCCCTATTTCTTTAGGTTACTACCCAATACTACAAATCCAACTGTGCAAACACCTCTCTAGTACTCAAAAAAGAAAAAGGATTTAAAGATAGCATGGTACTTTCATTATATTTGGATACCTGAATCTAATTTTGCCCAAGCTTTCCTTCATATTTTGAGTATTTTTAAGTTTTCTTTTTCCATAGGGGACAGAGCATGAAGTTACCATGATTCTGAGGAAAGCCCTGAAAAACTCAGGAAGCATGTGAGCTTCCCAGTGAAGTAATGTGTGTCATTTAAGAATAAGAGTTCCTGGTACCCCACTAAATATATTCTTTCTGAAATCCAGATGTTTAACATCCTCAAAGATCTGCTGTGAGCAGGCGAGTTCAGAAGTCTCTTACTCTATGCCCAAGAGCCTGAAGGCTAACAAGCCTTCCCTGAAAGTCTAGGACCCTGATGAGCTGGTAAGCAGGTGGTCAGGCAACCCTGCATGATCAAAAGCTCACTGGGAACAGGGAAGGTGCCCAAGGACTTCGGTAAGCTTGGACAGAGCTTCCAATTCTTGTTTCAAAAATAAATTCCTTGCTTGGCCACTGTTTGGCGCTTGGGAGAAAACATGAGGAAGGTCTTTTAAGTACTCTAGAATGGCTATGGGATGTATTAATTTCGCAGCAGTGTCTGTGATACATGGACCTTTCACAAGGCTTAGGATGTGACACAAAGGATGTCGCTGCAAGAGTCAGCCCACCAAAGAACCAAACGCTTCATCAACTGAAATCTTTCCTTCTATGAGTAATCCAGATGCAGGTGAAACTTCCTCAGGATGTAGGAAAGGGTTTTCTTTTCTTTTTAGAAGACTTTAAATGAAGGGGTACTTTGGAACACAAAAACCCCCTCAAACTTGGCTGTGGATCCTTACTTATTAAGTGCTGGGCTCTTAACGAAGCTCTCTCAGAATGGGTGGATTCTACATCTATGTGAATGCAAACTCATACTGCTCATGAAGCAGTAACCCAAAACCCCTCATCTTTGAAACACTGAGTGGTCCTTTGCCTTTATCTTCTGAGGTCCATTCAAAATGTGATACAACTGAAAGCTGGACACTTTTTAATAAACAGAGATCTTAAAAAAACCCCACTCAGTTAAAGAAAAAAACCCCTCAAAGTGCCAGCCAACAAGCCTCAACTCATTTAGGCTTCCACACTCAAAAAAGTCATCCCCATGTGGATCCAATGCCTTCAAAAGCCTGGGGAAACAGATGGGTTTCTCCTGAATGCTTTGGGTGTCAGTAACAGCAGGCTGCTGTGGACAAGCAAAGACTCATTATGCAGCTTACTGTTCCTTGTGCTACCATGCTACATGCTACCACCTATGCTACGCTCGTTGCCCATCATTTGATCTCCTGTGCTGATTTAAACAGCAACATTATGATAAAGGAATGTACTCAACTGTGGAGACAGGCCAGGTTATTTGATCTATCCTACCTTCTTCATGCAGTATGAGGACTCCTGTAGTTCAGTGGACTAAGAACAACAATTTTTTCTCCATCCAAGAGTAAGAGAGTCTTGAACTCCTGCTCTTTGGGAACATCTTAATGAAGTTACACTGCAAGCAGCTTAATTTTCTCCCTATTGGAAAGGCATTCTCTGGAACATGGAAAGTAGAAGATGAACTGACACCTTCGTGCTTCAATGTTTTTCCTGCTTTGCTGTTTTCATAGTGTCAGATTAAGTGACTTGTCCCAGTCTTAGAGACCAAAACTGGATTTGTGAAAACTGTCTCATGGTAATTCTTTCTGACATTGGCATTAAATACCTTAGTTTGCCTTGTATCACAGTTAAATTATGACAAGACAAACATTTGGATAAAGCTTAGGAAGAGCAAATGCGTTCTTGTAATTGTAAATATTCTCAGTACAAGGGCAAAGTCAGCTCAGAGGAAAAAAGTATACCACTTCCGAAATCAATTACCTTTAATCTGTACTTCCACTGCACAGGCCTACCAGTGAAGGAAAAAAACCAATGTAAACAAATGTAAAGAGAAAGTGCTTGGTAGACCATTACTCACTGAATACCTGCTTGGAAAGAAGGATGCCTCACGACCACCCATGTTATCAACAGTAATTTGCAGTAGCAAAGCAACCTGCCAGAAAGCTGATTTAAAGAAAAAAAGTAAACCAAAACAAAACAACCCAAAAAAACCTGTAGGAAAACACCTGACTTTGGCACTCTTAACTAACACTGAAGTCTGGCAAAACACACATCAAACACAGGCTTCCCTCTGCTGCCAATTCCTGTGGCCTGGGATTCAGCTCTTTCTGCTCATTATGAATATAAAAAACATAGAAAACATTTGGGGTTTTGTTGTTGTAGGCTATTAATTTTTGATACAGCCTTGTACAGCTCAAAAATATGGAATAGAATTACACATTGGAAGAGCTGGAGTCAAAACCCAATGCTGCCACAAGCAGAGGATCACAGCCTGCACCACTGCGTTACATCTGCTCTTGGCAAGGTTTTCTGGAGAACCACCAAGAAAGCACCAGAGGCCCATAAAAACTGAAAGGAGAAGTCCTCTTAGTAAAATAGATTATTTAAACTTTGGGTTCTCATTTTGTTTACATTAACACCTATTTAAAACTCACATTCCTTACCCAACAGTCAAAGAAAAAGTGGCTTCATGAAAAAAACTTCAATAGCCTGGCTTCAGCTGGATGGAGAAAACCGCTTCTTCTGTTGTTCTCCAGCAGAAAAGAAACACCAACAAAACAATAAGCCTCCAGCCAACATACAAAAGCCACTTCACAAGTAAGCCACACCTCAAACAACATTGGATAGTTAAGATTACAGGTAGACATTATGGTTTTTATCTTCATATCTTTATGACCACAGAGAAATAAAGATGAGAATATTGTTTTTCACAGGTCTTTTGATCACTGCTTGGGATCTTTCTGATTAACATGTGTAAAATTGTGAATGCCTCTCAAATTTTTTTTATGAGCTTTATAGAATGTATTATTATGCCTAAGCAGATATGCCTAGATGTAAATATAGATATACATTTAGACAAGATATATACACATCTAACTGTGTATACAGGTTGGGTCATAAACTCAAGGTTTTATAACTAGCTACTTCGCTACCAGCCAAGGGGAAACTGCAGCTGTGCCAGCAGATAGATCAAAATGTAGTTTATTGAAATGAAGCTATCAGTACAAAACTACTCCTGGGAAGAAAACGACTGCTGATGAAGCCCCTCCTGCTAGGGTTAAGGACCGGATCTCTTTGAGTGGAGGAGAAATTTCCTGTTTTCTCTGTGGAATGGCGCAGCAACGACATCAAGGTTTGCCCTTTTAATATCCATTTGCTGCAGGGTCAATTAAGATTTAAAGAATTAATTATATCTAAGTAATTGTAAGTGATACAATGAAATCACAAATCATGGAATATTTCCTATTTGCTGTAATTGTAATTTACTCAGATCTGCCTTTAGTTTTTCTCCAAAGCCAATCAAACTCCCTTTTCTGTTTGCATTAGGAACCAAAGCAGATAGTTTTACCCAACAGAGCAGAACAGTAGCAGCTACCTTCCACCTTCTCACCTTCCTGCAGTAAACTGGCTTTTTGTAGCAGGAAAACTACATGCCCATCCACCTTCCCCCGAACTTTGCCTTGCCCAGAACATTCAACCGCCTCCTGGAACAGAGGGGAGCAGAAGCCAAGAGGACAGGGCACTGACCATCTGGTGGCGACGAGGGAAGAATACCCACCAAGCCTGCCTTACTCCTGCTGCGGCCGCACAAACACAGCTTGCTTTGAAAACATCCAGGTCAACGCAGCAGCCACCGTCTCACTGCGTTCCTTTAATCACCCTACCCCACGGCATCCCTGCCTGCAGCTACTGCAGGGCAGCACGCTGTGTTAAAGCCACCACGGCCACTGAACAGCTGCTTGGGCCCTTCTTGCTGCATGCGAGGGGCTGCAGGAAGGCAAGTGCAGGCCTCCCTCTGATGCTCGGGGATGACAACCGGTGTGGGCGTGCTGACGAGTGCTTCCAGCTACAGGATTAACCTCTAGGCACTGTGGTTCTTTACACTGTGGATTGCCTTCCTCACTTCAGAATCACAGAATCATAGGGGTTGGAAGTGACCTCCAGAGATCATTGGGTCCAATCCCGCTGCCTAAGCAGGTTCCCTAGGACAGGTCGCACAGGCAGGCGTCCAGACGGGTCTTGAGTATCTCCAGAGAAGGAGACTCCACAACCCCTCTGGGCAGCCTGTCCCAGTGCTCTGTCACCCTTACAGATCTCAATGATCCTCCCATGTCATCCAAGTCAGACAATGACTGCACATAGAACTAATTCACTTTTTTCCTTGGCCTTCATTAAGAGAGAACATTATCCTCATAAACAAGTTGTGTCTGAAATAACCACCACGTGCAAAAACCAAAACAACTCCGCAGAGACCTCTATCTATAGAGGAGATAAGGGATCAAAACAATCAAACCAAAACACCACCTCAGGGTTTGGGTTTTTGAGGGTTTTTTGTTTGGTTGGTTTGGTTTTTTGTTTTACTTTTTTTTCCCGTGCCTGCCTTGTTTTGCTAGGGAAACTCTAAAGTCTCTACTGTGTTATCAGAAAAAAACCATAAAAATATGTAAGGTTACAAGCAGCTTAGAATCAAAAGTAATTTAAATCAGCACGCATGAGACAGAAATATAGACAGACCATTACTGATCTACCGACATCCTTGTATTCAAAGGGTTTTCTTAGTCATCCTTGAATAATCTGAGATTGTGCCTTCCCTGTCGCATGGAAATGCAGCTTTACACTTTGGATAATGACCAGCAATACCTACAACCAGGCTATGGAAATCAAATCTCACTGAAGGAGAAAGACCCTGAAAGGGTGGAAACAAACTGACAGGTTATATGACACCTGAATACCTCTCCTGCACCAGCCTATGATGTTATTCTGGTTCATCTCTTCACCATATAGAGTCCCCAGCAAAGTCAAAGACAGATAGGATAAGATAAATACCTTCAGGTTTGTAATTTCATATTTTGTAGACAGTACAATATAACTGAGCATCCTGCCTGCATTCTTACCGTCTTGAATGGGTACTTACTGAGGAAAAAACGATTTCCACTGGTTTTTTAACTCCTACTTGATAAAGTTCTAATGCAGCTTTTATTGTTTTGCACAACAAAAGCGTAAGGGAATACACAGAGTGTTTTAAAATGGTCTCACTGGAGAAAGTAAACAGTACGTAATTTGTGAGAAATAAGACCTTTTATTCCGTTGTATTATACCTATGGTGAAATAACATCTAAATTTAAATAGTTGAAATACAGTCTGACACGGACAACTTCTCGCTTTTGTGGCTCTATCAAACTTGTTTATTTTACTGTATTTATATTTACAAGAACCAGGAAAGGGGACTCTTAACCTCAGAGAGATAATTCAGATGAATTTCTGAGCTGCTTCATACCATTAGCACCTAGCAAGATGCATCTCGGAAGACCATTTATTCTGCAGCCTGCTAGAGCTCAGTGACAAGATGCACTGAAGCAAGCTTTACATCTAATTAGAAGCCAGGTACATCACCCAGTGAGTGGTATTTGACATTTTGCTTTCTCCAGATTACCTGTGTCATGTAACTTTTCATAGGCCATGAAGGAATTTCAAAACCAGCAAACAAGACTTCTAAAATTTCCTACTTGTTTACACTATGGAAGTTACACTACGTAGACCAGAATAAGCCCTTATTTACACAGGCAGGAAATTACATTTATAAATGAAAACCAACTCAGATGCTTCCAGTTCCTATTTCAGGCTCAGAGTCGTTGACTCTCAGTTAGCTTGGGCTGGTTCCTCGCTACTGCAAAGCTCAGAGGATGCCGGGGAATAAAGCTGCACCAAACGTTGGAGTTCACAGCCGTGACATACATGACTGCCAGTGTACCACAATAACCAGACTGATGACTTCTGAGGGAAGAAGCCACAAGGCTGAAGCCTTACAAGACAAATAATTTTGAGAGTTCACTACTCTGATTTAGGTTAAACAGTTTTATGAGCTTAGAAACAGGACTAAGCTGCTGCAATTTAAGTAGCTGAGCTGTGTAGCTGACCATAGACGCACACTTCAGCCTATGGCACCGTCAGGTCAAGCACAATTTTGGCTTAGGAAAGTCAAATGATTGGAGACTTGAATGAAGAAAACTCAATGAAAGGACATTTATGGAGCTCACCTACTTTACCTCACCAAGAATATTCCCAGTGGAAGCTGCAGATACTCAGTGAACAAAACTTTCTGCCGAAGTGTATCCTCAACCAGTGGTCTGCTGTAAGGTTCAGCCTATCAGAGCACCAGACCGGTGTGGTGCACACTGCAACACCCACCAGGTGTCCACACTCCACAGACCACTGTGACCATCAGAAATCTCTATGCATGAAAACGAAAACAATGTGCACAGAATGCGGCCCCCCCCACATAACCAACACGTAATGGCCAGCTCTTAACACACCTCTCATGATATAAAGGTGGAGACAGCAGCAGCTGACACGTGACTGCAGTAGACTGCCCACCACTACAGTCATGGCAAACAAGCCTACTACAGCCAAAGTTTGAGATACACATTTGCAGATCAGTGACACTGCCCAACCTGTTTATTCACAAACAAACACACTGTCAAAAGGCTCAGTCACAGAATCAGATGTTGGCCAGATAGTGGTTATTCCACTCACCGTAACCCAACAAAGCTGCTGCCCAGAGTCAAAAGCAAACAAGGACTGTCTGGAGCTTAAGTGTGTGCCCTACACTCCTCAATTCTGCATGATGGAAACAGCATGGTAGTGAATTTGCTAAGGCTTAATCCAAGACAATATTAAAGGTGTAAGTATCAGCTTGAGTTAAGAGGAAAACAGGGAAACAGGTATCTTCCTCAACAGTGAGGCAGTAATAGATGCTGCAAGTAATCACCATGTTCTTGAATCTCGTTACCTATTTTAAGTCACAAGTCACAGCCTCAGCAAGGTCATATTCTTTGGCTGACTACACAGATTCACAGTACCTACAGGATCTGACCTATGTAATCAATTAATTCCTTGTGCCCCCCTGAGCAATACAGGCCATTACCTCTGGCTTGACAGGAGTAATTTACCCACCTTCTTCCCATCCTGGATGAACAGCAACTGGCATGGAAACTGTCAACTAGAAAGAAGAAATACTTCTAATTTTTTAAGTATTCACCTAATTTCTAGCAAAGAAATTATTCCTAGTGAAGATGTTACCGTCTGGAAGCACTGCAGGCTGTGGGTGCCTACCTGAGCCAGGCACATGAGCTCAGGAGCACCCCCAGACCCAGGCTGGCATCATCTCCATGGGAAGCAGAAGCACCACTGAATGGCCACACCCAAGGCTCATGAGGATGCCCCTTCCCTGTCTGCTTAGCATGGAAGCGATGAAGGCACTTGCTATTGTTTCCAAATACTCTCCATTTGAAGGGATCAAGTTGCCATCAAGCAAACAGAAACTGCAAGCAAATTCCTGCAGCCTGAAACAGTCGGCTTTGCAGCAGTGGCTTGATCTCCTTTACCAGCTCACTAAGAGCCACCGATGCAAGAAAGTCAGCCCTACTACTAAGCTTCTTCATGAGCTGGTTGTACGATAACAGAACTCTCTGTATTTCATATCCCGTCTTTTCCAAACACTCCAGCAACACAACCCGTGGCCTAAGGGCCTCAGAACTTGGAGCATCTGACACGTGCCTGATACAGAAAGCTACACCAAACTGTAAGGAACCTTCTCAGTTTGAGACCTGAGAACTATCCCAGATAATCATAGCACATATTTTGATCCTGGGTACAGTTCAGAATAACAGAAGGCAGAAACTCATCAAGAGCTTATCCACATCAACTTCATCTGAAAAGTCAGAGGGCAATACAAGCATGGAAAGCACTCTTCACCATCATGTCCCAATGAATTCCAAGTCTTGCCGGGTAACTCCTATGAGATTTTAATTGAGAGGCTGAAAGAAAAATAAAATTAAAAAAACAAGTAACAAGCAAGAAACAATATAACACAGAGGCTTCTCATCTGAACACCTACTCATATGCCCATGCATCCACCAGAGCTGGGACAGGTTGATGCTACCTGCTTTACACTAGGTGAAGAGAGGGACGTAGGACTGAGAATGGTTTTATCTTGAGTTTCAAAATAAATATTCCTTTTCCCTTCCTCCACAGCTTTCCCTTTAGGGAAAATAAGGTGAGCGATAAGAGGCCTGATCCGACCATATCCAATTGTTGAGCAATTTCAAAAAGAAAACCGTAATTTTCATGGGTTAGTTCAGCTTATGCCCCCAAATAAAGTCATGCAACAGAATTTCTAATTAAGACAAAGCTTGGCATAAAGCGTAACAATTCCTAACATTATCCATATGAGCAGAAGTTACTTTCACTTGAATGTTTACAAGGCTTGGACAAGTTTGAAAAACACATCTGTGAGAAGACAGTTGAAAACACAGTGGTATTTCCTTATGTGTGCTCCTAGGCACTTTCAGGACCACTAACTACCAGGGACCAGCCTCTCCACCTTGACACTATTTTCCAAGCAAGCACATGGGACCTGCTCCCAGAGACACAGGACTACTCAGCGCAGGAAAGGAGGTGGTTGGCAGCACACGTGTTCATTTCCCTGTGAATTGGGCACAGGGCCATGTAATTGTTCTGCATGCTACTGCTGTGCAACACCTGACAGGGAACAGCAAGAGCTCCCAGTTACCCATGTGAGCACAGGGACCATGAATCAAGCACCTGCACAGTGGCAGGGAAGTTACTGAGACCAGGAAGACACCTGTGCACAGACATCTGAAGCATGAGAGGACAGGTCCTGAGGAGTGTGTCACCTAACACATTCATAGTAATGTCTTCCCTACTCTAAAATATCTTTATAACCTTGATAAGAAAGGCTGTACCTGATACCTATTTAGAACTGCATATAAATTATATTACTGTTCAATGAAAAGCTTCTAAACAAGTAACTGTCAGCCAGAATAAGGCGAATTTTAATTCTATTTAACCAATTCTCTTAATTCTCCAAGTGTTCCCAGAAAGGCATCCATTGCAGAAGTGGTAGGTCATCAGCATAATCCATAGCCTGTCAGAGTTTTCACTGAAAAAAATATTTACCTAGAGCATGAAATACTCAGTGCAAACAAAGGTTAATCATTTGATGATACTACACCACCTGAATGTAATGACATTGCTTGCTTCCCTGAGGACCACTTCTGAAAATTGCATTAAATGGGCAAGATATGAAACTTCTTTCATGTTCAGTCCTGATTGCTGTGTTTCATCATTCCTTAGAAACTTTCAGGAAAACTAGAGAAAGAAATTAAACACAAGCCTTTAGTGAGGAGGAGAGGAGCTTCTTGTAGCTGCAGAGAAGGCAGTCTGAGCAACACAAGTGAACACAACCATCAGGAAAAGAAGCGCTGAGTCGTCCAGGGAACCACAAGCCAGAAAAAAAAAAAGGTGGGGGCAGAGCTAGAAAGGGACACAAGGAGATCCAGAAAAGAGAAGCTGAAACACAAGTGTCAATTAGTCTTCAAAAGCCTTTGTGACTTCGAGTGTTTATTCAAATGAAGGTATCTTCATGATGTGCAGCCAACCTCTCCAGCACACACTTTTCGGAGGCTGCCACGGCAGCTCTCATCAGCCAAGCACAGTGCTGCAGTCCAGCATCGCCCTCAAGAATTTTATTGTTTCAACCTGTGCTGCACCTGCTGTTGTTACAGGCAACTGGTACCACACTTGCAAGTGAGAAGAGGTGGGAAAGTATCTCCCATTTGCATATGTTCTTCCTTACTGTTACTCATCTCACCTTGTCAACGAGCTACCCAAATTTGGGGTCCATTCACCCAAGCTGCAGGAATTATTTAGCTGAGAAACAAGGGCAGAAAACAGAGGATATTGAAAGATATGGATAATATTAAATTCTTTACACTAAAAAAAAAAAAATCCTCCTGCATTTTAAAACTTAAATGTGAACAACATGCATGTCCTTTCACTTCAGCTCTGCCAAACACTGCAACTCCCCACAGGTCTTTGCTGAAGGGAGAGGCGTGGAAACTCACCAACAGAGAGGAGGCTTAGGTAAGAAGAAAGATGGGAAGATGAGAAGAGGCCCTTTCGGTGGTGTTGCTCTCATCTATCAAGATGCTTACACTATTATAAGGTAAGCATAAGATACAGCCTTACAGAGAGAAGCATCTTAACACCAGAGGAGATTCCAGGTAAACTGGACCAAGTCAACAATTAATTCTGTAATTTCAAATAAAAGTCATTATGTACACTGTAGTTTTTTGTCTAACTCTGAAGCATCAAGTAGGATCATCAGGGGGTTACCCTAAAAGTCAGGAATTTTAGAGTCAAGAATGGATGTGAACATAGTTTTAATAGCTGAACCTTTAGAACAGTCATCGTATACCATGAAACTCATGAAAAGAGAAGATGCCAATAGCAACATCTCTCTGAAGACTATTTTTATAAATTCTTGTGTTAATGAAAAGGAATTTTAACACAAATAACTCCCCTCCTCCAGCATTCTTACGCCAGGTATCAGCACACTTAACATCTCTATCTACTAATCAAACTGCTAACACCATTGCTAAATGAATGTTTTACTACACTACAGGCACAACCCAGGGGTGTTCTCACTGGTTTTGAAATCTGAGATAACAAGCAGCAAAACAGTTAGGTTTATGATCCACAAGACAAGTGCTGAGCAAATCAATCCCATTACTGTATTTTGTTAGCTTACCTGCTATTGGGGATAAAAAAGTGAATGCACAGCCCAGACAAGTAAGTGGGTATACAGTCCTAAGATAGGGGGAGGGTTGCTTTTTATGAATCTCAACATCATTTACAAGAAAATTACTAAATCCATTAACTTATTTCCTACTTTATTTGTAAGGTGTTTTCCCAGGTGGCCCTTAAAAAGGCATAGCTTGGCTTTATTCTCTGTTAGCGTATGTCACCTCTCATCATCTCTCATACAGTGCAAAATTCTTCCCACCTGCAAAGGAGTCTTCCAACTTAATGCTGGGAAAAGAATTACAGAGATACAGTGCAATAATGGTGATTTTGGCCCCATACATCAGGTGCCTTATTTCTATCTGCAGTATTTTTTGTTAGTTCACTGAAAGGAAAATTTAGCGGACCCAGTAGACTTTGAGCACAGCACACATGCATGCACACAGTTTCTATGAGGTAATGTTCTGTACAAAGTGGGAGACAGAAGAGAATCAAGCCTGCCCACCAATCCCGTCAGCATTATTTCAAATAAATCAGAGGAAGCAAATTTCAGAGCACTGAAGCATTTCAGAAAACACAGCAACAATGAAATCCCTAATGAAGCATCTTTAACTAAAGTGAAAATTGTAATTTCTCTATTTGCCTTTCTCCTGATTATTTTTTTAAAACAAAAAAACCCACATCAAAATGTTTATTTTCATTAGGGAGCTATTTCTACTTATTTGGAGCTAATTAATTATTACTTTGCAGTTACTAATTTATTCCGAGAAGTACAAGTCTGCCCTCTAGTGACTACATTACACAACCTGAGTGACAGTAAAGTAGTGTCTCCCCCTGCCCCTACTTCCCTTTCAGTGATAAAACATTTCCATCCTGGTGTTTCTGGCTTGTAAGAGAAGGTAGGGTAGGAAAAAGCATGTAAGAAGGTTGCATTCACCTCATTAAGGTAAGTTGGCCAGTGGAGTGTATTAAACTCACTCTCATCAATAACAAGATTAAGCTAGCTCTATTTGGTTCTCTTTGGCACCACAGAAGCCACATGGTTTGCTAGAAAAAGCAACAAACAAACCCCCTGAAGCTTGCAGGGAGGTGGTGGTCTTGGGCTGCATAGTGTGCTGAAGGCATGCAAACTGCTCTAGGTGAGACAGAGGCAATAACCAAGAAGCACAAAACCAATACCCAAAACTAAACCCCACAAAAACCCAACCAAACAAAACCAAACCCCAAACAACCTCCCCAAACTTACACACACATATACAAACCCCATAAATAAGCCCCACCAACTTGCCAGTGAGATGCGCTCTTTTTTAGGATCCAAAAGGAAACATACCACCAAAAAAGGAGGTGGAGGAACTGGGGTTTTAAAGGGAGTGCATGTTTGCTTTGAGGTTGAATCAACTGGGGAAAAGGAAATGACCTACTGACAAATTAGAACCAAGCACTAGCAAAAGCAAACATTTGGCATCCCGAAGTTCCAGGCTAAAGCCAGGAATGCTAAAGCACTATTGGGTGAGTGATTTCTTCGGTGTCCTGCAGGAAAAGTATTGAGGAAACGGTTCCTGAACCCTGATCCTCTTTAAGACTCTCATGCAACGGAATACACTTGGCAGGCTCAAAAGCCTTCCCTGGGAATGGAAACAGCAATACTACCACCCATGCTGTCAAGTTAGGCAACTTTACAGCTGGCTGTGGGCTATCTGGAGAAGTAGTCTTTCATACCTCCACATCATATTTTATGTTCAACTCAGGCCCACAGATAGGGAAAGTCTGTTGGCATGATTATCCCATTAGCACACTGCGGATTTTTGAAATCCAGTGGTTTCTGCTTTCCTCCAGAGAAAAAGATGACAAAGCTCATAGTTTTTAAACATTCCTCTGCAGCTAAGTCACGTGCATGGGAACTAAACCCCACTAAGTTGAAAAAGCATCCTTGTCCAACTTCATTTTAAAAGGACACATCAGTAATCAACCATTGCTACTACGTTTGTTTCTCTCCCCAGATGGCTGGAGTTGGCCCCCTGCTAGAAGGAGAAGGTTCATCTGCCTGCTGTATCGCTGTGGCCTTCAGAGTTTAGGATGAAAGTCTAATACAGCTTGCAAGCCATGTTCATTACCGCGCTCCAACCCATATGTAATAAAATTATCTAGGCAGTTCAAACTGCCCTCCCTGTCATGTGCTGAGGAAGGATGAGCACATATCAGAGGATGACGTGGAAATTCCTGGCTGTAGGGAAGCGTGGGACATGAAGCAAGCTTCCTGGCCAGTTTGATGGAACCATGAAGATAATTAGAAAAAACCCACTGGGATGGACTCAGATTTAATTTCTATACCCTCAGCATCTGGGGGAAGAGGGAGAATATTCAAGCCTCCAGTTTAGTATACAAATATAGTTATTTTATACATACACACACAAGTAACCTGAACAAACAGGAGACGGCAGAAGAAAGAAATTTAAGCTGTCAAATTTGCTATGCTGTGACTTTATATTCAATACACTTTTCTTTGTTAGATCTTCCCATCCTCCTGTGTGCAACAGCAACCTACATGTTATTTTTAAGTAACTACAATACACATACTGATGTCTCTAATTCTGCAAACAGTAGTAACAAGGGACACTTTTACCCCAGCACAGACATGTATATACCCCTTTATTATTTAGAATGATACTAATTTCAAAATCTCGCACGGATTTCTTTAACCACAGATATTTTAAGTGGGCTGTCCCAAACAAAAAACATTGCACCTCCAAACTGCTATTTACTATACAAAATGGAGAAAGTATAAATGCACAAAACTGCGCTAGAGGTAAATCCCCCCTCTGCAAGTACCGGCTCCTAAGAGTAGGGACGCAAAACTGACATATTCTGACTCAGCAGATAATCTCCCTGCCAGCGCTCACTTTAATGACAAAGAGTTTTATTAGTTCTTAGTCCTATTGCCACCGCCAAGCTGACAGAACGGCAAGAGGGTAAGCAGATCGCAGCCTCAGCTCTGCGTCACCAAAGCTACCCACCAGGTTTTGTCTGCAAGACCAGTTTCTGCACAAGGGAAACGGGTCACGTTCTCCCACACTCAGCCCAACGGGGTAACAGAGCTGCCAGACAAGACAGGATCAGGCCTAAGATTAACTTTATCTGGAACGGTAAAAGCCCAGGAAGAACCCAATTAACTCAGCTACCCCAAGCTGCACTGAGCAGGACAAGCACGGCACATTCCTGTCGTTCTTCCAGCTTCTGCATTCAGCAGCTTTGTCACAGAAGCCCTACAACCAGCCTGCAGCCTCATGAGCCTTTTTTTTTCCCCCTGTAGTGCTGAATTTACCGGCAGCTCCTGAGCCCGCTCCCCCATCTCCCGCTGGCTCGCTTCCTGAGGAAGTTGGCACAGCGGCCACCTTCAAGCCACACTACTACTAGCTCTGCAGAAGCATGTTGGTGGAACGGATGGACAGACAGGTAGGAGTGCAAAATCGCTGCAGTGGTCCTACAACTGGAACTATAACTGTGCCATTTCATCAGCTAAAGTAACTGTGACTGGACGGTTAGCGCTTGGGAGTACAGTTCATCTTTCGAGGCTCGTTTGCACTACGTTCAGCTCAACGCGATCCTTATCCTTACTCAGTTCTCTTTTAATACCAAAAATAAATTAGAAAAGCATGAACATGCCCTCACAACAGAAAGGAAGAAATTAAAGTAATGATAAAATCTTCTCCGTTGTTTTGTTTTTAAATCATCTGAGAGACTTCAGTGTTTAAAAATCAGAGCTCTTTTACAGGAGACTGGAAAACAGTACAGTGAAAAGGTATGATCATTAATTCTTTTTAATCCTACAGAATACTTAAATACTGAAAATGATGATGCATAAGGGAAAAGTAGTAGTATCAAAATATTTTGTTGAAGTCTCACAAAAACTTGAAGGAAAATTAAAACCACCAAAACACCCCCTCAAACAAAAGAAACTGCTGCACCCTAAAAACCATAGAGCAGCAAAATATTCAACACTAAAATACTTTTTTCTACATTGCAGTTTTCAGTAAAAAAAAATAATCAACTGGAGTGGCTAATTTGATTTTCATACCTTGCAATAAACAAGATTATAAAAGATGGTCTAAATAATGGGCCCAGATATTAAATATATATATATACACACACCCCTGCAATTTAGCATGGAGAAATTATTTTGCTCCCGGCATGCTGTTTCAGCATAAACCAACAGATTTGCAGTCTCTTACTTCCTGGTGAACAAAAGTAAACATAATCTCAGAAGATAACCCTAACAGTTATCTTAAAAGTTTTATTGGATAGACTTCCCACAGAAGCCCTAAGTGGAAAAAAAAGATGAAAAACTTAGATGCTGGGCACTCGTGAGAATCTGAAGCAGCACAGAAATATGTACCAAATAAATTGCAGGAACAACATTTTTCCTGGTCAGTGCAGACAAGGCTTGTTTTTCACAAGCTCTACATGCACCCACATTGCTGCGTAGATGCAGACGATACAGTGCATACCCTGCGTGAGGCTTTCTATTACAGTCAGTAGCTAGACACACTGGGAGCAGCAGGATTAACCCACATACAGAAAGGTTACAATCAAGGTAAATGGCAGGAAAAGAAAAGATCCTTTTCCAAATATCCCTGGTATGCTTGTATCCATAGACATTTTCAGTATATCAGCTCTGACAGAGACAGTGGTCTTACTAAACACCACCACCTAAGTGAGATTTCTCATCCAAACTAATTTAATAGAAAGTAGGGTCTCTCTCAGTGAGGCTGCCCTCTTCACAACCCCTCTCTAGTCTGATTTCGTCTCAAAACGGGAGGCACTGGATTTAAACTGAGGAAATAAAAATACTCTAAAGATGATTACAAGTCCACAAAGATGTATTTAAAAAACAGACTTACAAAGCTGGTGGTTTGTGGTTTTTTTTAAGAAGCAGAAAATAATCCTAGTTGCCTTTGCTGTTTTATCTCAAGAATACAACATTAAAACCACACCACAGTGCCAAGCTTTACATGCAGATTATATAAAGTAGTTATAAATGACATTTATGATTTGCGATGCTCTGCGACCTTTGGTAATTTTCAAAGTGTGCCTTCAGTTACACTTTCAGTCTTTCCCTTCTTCTTCAGGCCCACGGAACTTAAGCAGAAGAGGTAAAATATCAACTTTCAAGGCAGCCCTCACATAGATTTGGGTGCAGTAAAGGGAGGTGTGCTGACATGGGAGCATGACCTCACAGCAGCTCGAGTGGAGCTCTGCGGGCAAGCAGCCAGACAGCCCATATGCCGACACAGGGTCTCGTGCTTCTCCGAAAAGCTTTTCCTGTGTAGTCCCATGGAGATGGACCTGTTTGGATGCTGCTTAGTGATGGCACCCATCCCTTTGAGGAGCCAGCTGTTATGAGGAAAACCCTCCTACACAGGAATCCTCAAGGGAGCATCCCTTCTCAACAGGCACCACTGCACAGTCTTTCCCAAATTCTGGATCTTAATTAGGATCATTTGTTATGTCTAGTGCTGTCAGTCATCTTTGGCACTACTGTAGGAACTGAGAGGCCAGTAAGAACAGACACGTCCCTGGAGGTGTTGAGGGGGCTCTATTTCTGTATCTATTTAGCAGGCAACCCAGGACATCCATCCTACTCCCAGCTTTCTGGAAGACAAGGGACAACATGGGGTTACTTCTCTGTGAAGAGTCCCAGTAAGGCAGTAATAAGGAGCATTAGGTGTCAGCCAGGGATTACTGTTCTCCGTTGCCAAATCACATAATTGTTTCTGTACTATACAATAGAAAGCAGCTTTAAATTAACTGCCTTTTATGATGCAACAAATTCCATGATGATTAGTTACCCAAAATTGGTTTCACTGTAACAGTGAGTGGTCAGTTATAAATAACTTGAAAAACAATTCAAACTTATAAAGGATGGAAAAAACCCCAAACCAAACAAGCCACAGTTTTGAGGGGGTTTTTTGGATTTTTTTTTTAAGAAATGCTGGTCCTTAATTGCTTTGTGCACTCAGAGATACAAGTATTTCAATATGTAATTACAGAAAGCATCTATAAAAAGTACTTTCTCCCCTCCTCATAAAAGGCATTTACAGATACCACAGAGGTGCTTCCTTAAACAACTTTATTAACCGGGAGGCTGACAGGGAACGGAAGCAACCTGAACCAGCTGAGGAACATTGTTTTCTCCTTGTCCATCAATACCACACATAGACCAACTCAACCACTATCATCCATCAGAAACCAGCACCTCCTCCTCAGCATGTCTTCTACCACTGTGAGCATTCCCAGCATATTAAGAGAAACCTGCCCAGGATAACCACAACTGCCCTGGGAGATGATGCAGCGGTTGGTCACAACCCTGACAACAAAAATGCAGTAATTACTGAAATTGTTAACAGTTTCAGGAAAGTTATTTTTTTAAAGGCTGTGAGGCAGTACCTTTATCTCAATTTTGCCTGTTCTGTAAAGATTTAACTACTCTGACTAGAGTCAAGCTACTTAGGATGTTGCCTAAAAACAGATCTTCAGTGCCTGAGAGCATGTGAGAAGTACCTGAGACCTCCCCAGGGCCTGGCAGATATACCAGTGGTCCCCCGGAAGATGACAGCCCTTCTGGAGCAGTTGCTGGAGGCCAGGCAGGCCACCTGGATGGCCAACTGATAAGTCTGGGGGCAGGAAAATGAACAACACCCTTTGCAGCAGCACATTTACACCCTGCCTACCCCTTCCATGGACACCAACTTGCAAGCTCTGTTTCAAGTACACAAGTAATCCCTGAGGTCAACAGAAAGGAGCTTTAGTGAAATTATGCCTAGGTGTAAATATTCTCAAGGTCAAGACTTAATAGCAGTGGCCTTTGAGCCCTTACTCGTTGCAGCACTTCTGTTGACCTTGTGAAATTTTGGCAACAAGGGTAGCCCTTGTCATACAGATTCTGTGAAAAAAAATTTAGCTTGTCTTTCCACAGAAGGTGCAAACCAGTAATAATAAAAATTACTAGTGGTATTATAAAAAGGATAAAAATGATGGGATGAAGAACAGATTCTTTTTGTCTTAAAAAAAAGGAAATGATCAGAAGACCCAATTCTTAGTTCAGCCACAGACCCTTATTTGAGGGCAGAAAGGCAAGGAAACCTGACTGTAAAAATCCTTGTTTCACAGAGGCTGCCCCAGAAAAAAGGACCAGAAACAGACCACAGCATACTCTTAAACATGACATCTTGGAGTGTAGCCAAGAGAGATGCACAAGCCAAAATGTAGCATGCTAGGAGCTGACCAAAGGCAACTCTAGGAGGGACAAGCTCCCAAGCAGTTCCAAAAATATATCAGAAGCTGCCTTTGCTCCTCACTGCTGTGAGAGCAAGTGCAGGCAGCAAACTGCACAGCTGTTTTTCCACTGCAGGTATAATGGGAACAAATTAATTTTTCTTTAGGAGGTACATATATGAAGCTTTCACTGAACAAGACAAGACTGCATGTTAAGACCAGACTTAGCCATGAAGACTTTTTTGTGATTTTATACTGAAGAATGACATTTCTGTCTTAAGATGACACAGTTATATTCCAATCCTCTTCCTAACAGCACATTTTGAAGTGACAGTGTCTTCTTATGATGCTGCATGGCAATGCACTTGTATCGTCTCATAATTAACTGTAATTACTGTACGATCATTTCCAGCCTTAAATGTAGTTAACCATTAACCTGTATTTGTAGACTGTGTTTGCTGAACAGCATAGCATGTTCCTTCATACCACAACGCTATGCACTCGTGCAGTTGTAGACCTTATCACAGTAGTCAACTAAAACTGGTTTTGCAGCGGTGAGAGGAAAGGCCACAGATACCTTGTTATTATTTAAACATTTTTTTATAAGAAAATGCCTTTTTACACAAAACTCTGAAAGGAGACAAAATGAATGAACATGGGACTGCTAATGTTCATGCTTTCTGGACAAACCCTCTCAAATCTCCAGTTCCAGTCCTTGTGTCTATATCAACATAGGAAAAAGTGGTATTAAGACAACTCTTCGAGCGTCCAGCTGGATTTCCTTACTATGCCTGATCTGTACATGTACATGCCAAGCTGAGTGGTGTGGTTGACACCCTAGAAGGGAAGGAAGCTATCCAGGGGGACCTTGACAGGCTGGAAAGATGGGCCCGGGGGAACCTAATGAGGTTCAACGCTACCAAGTGTAAGGTGTTGCACTTGGGCCAGAAGAATCCCAGACATAGATACAGACTGGGAGAAGGGCTTCTTGAGAGTAGCCCTGCTGAAAAGGACTTGGGGATTCTGGTGGATGAGAAACTTAACATGAGCCAGCAGTG
>VZTU01016585.1:30534-45921 GCA_013400835.1 Zapornia atra | reverse complement strand
AGAGAAGTAGTGGATGCCCCGTCCCTGGAAGTGTTCAAGGCCAGGCTGGATGGGGCCCTGGGCAACCTTGTGTAGATCCATGCCTGGAGGTTGGTGGCCCTGCCTGTGGCAGGGGGGTTGGAGCTCTATGATCCTTGGGGTCCCTTCCAACCCATGCCATTCTATGATTCTCTGTCTATTAGGAGAAAAAAAAACCCCAACCAAGATACTTTGAGTCTCCAACACAGTATATAGGTGATTTAGTTGTTCCTTCCATAATAATGAGTGTATTGTTAACATATTTGTAAGCCATTTACAGTAAGATTCAACTTTTGTAGAAAAAGCAAACAACAATAGTGTAGAGAACTCTATTCAGTATTTTATTACCCATTCCAATAGTACAGATAGTCAACAGAAGAATGCCAAGGATGACTACAGCAGAACTGTTGTAGACACAAAGTTATGCCTACTGAATCTAGGGTTGGGTGTTTTTGTTTGGGTTTGGTTTTTTGGTTTTCTTAAATGAGTAAGACTTAACAGGTTTGTGCAATGCTATCCATGGAACTTACTCTGCCTTCTATCACAAACTGATGCAGAAATATACCACGAGATAAATTAAGATAATCAGTCAATCACAGAGATGTAATGACGATTATATTCAAATAAACATCAATCACTGTATTTGAAGTCTGTTTTACATTTGAGAGGGAGTAACAGAAGCCATTTAGAAATTCAGAATATGTATCAACTAGTTACCATCAGGACTCCCACACAGGATCTGCAACAGCCCACCTCAGGCTGTAAAAGCCAGGCTACAAACAGTTCATCTGTTTGGAAACTCAGTCTACAACTTCCATTTGCTTGAGAAAAGACTCCTGGCTGACAGCTTGGCCAGCGTAAGGTGTTACTTTGAGGTCTCTAGCACAACCTTACACAGAGTTTCTGCTGTAACCTCAGTTAGGGAATTTACTAAACAGAGATTCTTTTTCCTCCTTACTGCACAAGCAGAAAACAAATGTGTCTTGCCCAGCATGATGAATCAGCATAACTTAAAATATTTAGTTGCAAATTACCTGGAAATACTATGCTGGAAAGAAGACAGAGAGCTTATGACTGACTTCAGTGGATTCTAGATAAACCAGTGAAATTGGCACCAGTATAATCCTAAAGTGAGGCATTAGTACTAAGAATAGGTATTTAGGTATTGCAGCACTCTTTTCCCACAGGTTTCCTGTTCTGAAGGCCAGTAAGGGTAAAGTAGATGGTCTGAGTTTGGTCACCCGGACTGGGGAGAACTTCTGGTGCACCACAGGGTAGCCCAGGCAGTTGCTACACAATGTGCTGGAACTGGCTTTTACACCAAATCCAATTCTAAGCAGCACAAAAAGTATTAATCTTAAAACAGCTTTGGAAGGATCAGAAACTCTAATCCTAGAGGGAACCCCCATGTCCATGTACAATAGAAATCCCACCCACACCAGAACAATTTTCTGGATGCACATCAAAGAACGTACCCTCTTCAGCAGGAACACTAAATACACCCATCCCAGAACTGTGTCAATATTGGCACCAGGAAACGAAACCCAACTTCTAAAGCAGATGCTGGGCAAGACTCCAGTTGTCAGAAACTTCAGGAAAGCGCTAGTACAACATTACCTGGGCTTCAGCTGACAGTAATACAGGTACAGACTTTTGTAAAGTGCAAGGTTAAGGCATGAGAACATCCTGGGTTTTTGCAGGAGCACCTGAAAGGTTTGAGGAGCTCTTGTTTTAAGACATGTTTAGTTTACAGTTACCTAATCCTATATATAGATATATATATACACACATATATATATGAAAAAGGCAAACTTCTTCAAAGACATCTGCAAATAGTCCTCAACAGGATTTCAAGTTCACAATTAAAATCTTACTTCACAATCAAATAGTGGTAGTTGAAGGGAAAACTGTTGAAAGTAAGAAATATCTGAAGCTTTATTTCTTAATCCTAAATCCAGTAATTTGTATAAGTAAAACTGCTGTACAACCTTGTCTCAAACAAGTTTTCCTCCTCGTTCAAAAAACTCAGAGTCCAAAGGAGTCTGTTTTGTAATGCAATGCTCATTACCTCATTACCTGTCTCAGCCCAACCATCCTCAATACTGCCATCTCTGGGTCCGTACACAAGATACAATGTTACAAAGTACACCAATTCTGAAGTTTTACTATACTGAGGGTTGGAACAAATAAATATCAAAGAGCCTGGCTACTTATCACCCCATGAAGGCCACAAACAATGAAGAAGCAGAAAGGTAGGTAGGCAAGCACAGAGTCCCATGAGCTAGAGGTCTGCAGAGGGATGATGGTACCTCGCTCTGCTTCTTCCAGGCCGCTCGATTCGATTCAGACGCTTGAGAGAGGAAGCTGAACATAAAATACACCACGGTCACTCCTGCTCCCAAGTGCCACAACCGCCCAGCTAATTCCTGAAATGCCAGATGCCCTCACAGCTGATAACCTGTACACATCCCAGCACGTCACTCAGGGCCCAGGAGAACAAGTAGAGGGACCTGGCAGAGGTCTGTGGGAGACAGGACCTGCACACATGCACACAGGGGAATGCCTCACCATTTGTTTAGTTCTAAATAAAATTAAGCCACTCATGTCATTTCCACTGCCAGATTAGCTCAAGCATGGTAAATTCTAATTCATGTCATTCACCTCACTTTGATCCATGCTACATTCTGCCTTTTATTCATATCTACAACCATCACTGACAGCAGCACAAAAGTCACATAAATCCAACAATGCAAAAATTTTAAAGAAAGAGAAGTTAATGGAAACTATGGAATTAGGCTTTTTTCTCTCCCCCCTTTTGAAAAATTCCACTAAAATTAATATCCAGCTTCACAATTGCTACTAAGAATTTTCTTTCTCTTCCTGCATGTAAGAGATTAAAGCACTGATTTCATCCAAACCAAGTAAGTTTAAACAGATGATCAGCTTCCTGCCTAGCCTTGCCCTGAACCCTCCTCCACCACCTTTCAATGAAGCAAGGCAAGGGATCTCCTCAGGTCTACAGCTTTTTAAGTAAATAGATAAAACTATGGAAATATCTGAAAGCAAGTTAAACAGAACATCCAATGTAAGAAATAAAATAATGAAGCGGTTGGAGGATGGAGATAGTTTAAGAAAATTCTGAAAACCAGTTTCCTTGTTTCAATATTTCTCCTCATCAGTTTTAACATACTTCTCTTACAAATCATTAGTGTAGTTTTAAATTAAAGGTCAGACAGTTTCCCTTTAGACCGGCACAGAACTGCTACAGGACAGCTTTTAAACTTGTAAATCCCAAAGGATGGGGCCTTGGTGCAGGAAAGAAGGTACGGAGGAAGGGAAGTGATGCCTATGCATGCATGCCAAGGTATGCACGTTTTCAGTGTGAGAGAGCAAGCAAGAGGTAGGAGACAATTGCACACACACAGGACTGTGTGTGTGTACACACGCTTCCTATATGCTTAAATACAAAGTAACTGAAGATCCCATGTAAGAACTGCTTTTATATCATGTCTTCACCACAGTCTGAGATCTGAACTCCCAACTCGATGCTGGGCAAACATAACCCTCAAAAGGGACACTGGTTTGGGTCAAAAAAATTCTGGTCCTGGTTTGCAAAGACTCAATCCACTATTGCTTATTTGGAAGCTAATTCAGAAGGGGTTTTGGACTTATCAACAGGTCTTAAGTCATTAAGAGAGAAAACGGAAACTGATTCTGACCAGAACTTTCAAACAGGTCAGAAGCAGAAACCTGACCCTTACTTAAAAGTAAACATGTATGCTTACTGCTTATTAAGTTTAAAAACAGGACTAGCACTATGCTTACCATGAACCCTGAAGCACTCTAACATTACAACTTCAAAGACCAATATATAACCTTCACACCTCAAGCCACAGTTCAGGGCCATGTCTCACCTCTAGGATTATTGTCTGGCAAAAATAACTCTGAAAAAATAAATTCAGTCAGTTGTGTGCACTATTGTTTTACCCAGCACATACTTTGCACCAGGAACTGGTCATATTTAATGGCAACTAATGATTCATTCTTACACCTCAGAAATAAACACGGATGCTAGAGAAACACATGCAGCAACTATGCTCCTCATCATCTAATTGCCCTGATAAAGCAACTACTACATGATTAACACAGACATTGGCAAATACATGTTTATGAAACCAAAGCCTTGCTTATGCTGTCTCTAAATGACAGGAAGACTATTTAATCCCAAGCATCAGAGTGAGTGGACCCTCTGATTATGCAGTGGAAACTGCTGGGAGTTTGTGGAAATTCTGACAGAGCCTAATTTCAATATAGTCTGTTAAAATTTTTCCAGCCTAACTGGATTCATCCAGCCATCTACAAGACAAAGAAGAGGCAAAGAGGCTGTTATGGAGCTGCTGCTTTGGGTGGGGGTTTTTGTGGGTTTTCTGTTTTAGAAAGCTTGCAAAATACCAGTTGTAACAGCAGACCTCAACACTAAACAAAGTATCTCTTGTAGTCTAGTTAACAAGTAGTACAACTTGAAAAATTGGCTTCTTCACACATTCCTTGCCTCAGTAAAACCACACTGACCTTACAGAGATCTGGACCTTGGGTTTTTTTAAATGTTTTCAAAGTGGGTATCACTAAAACCTCACAAATTCGTGATTTGTATAGGTATGTTATCCTGTAACGACTTAATCTAAAAACCATCTTAACACTTCCTTCAGTTGCGGGATACATAACTGGATTGGTTTGGTGCATCTCCTTCAGTACAAACCAAAACCAGCCCTTCTCCCTCTGGCACCAGCTCTTGGTCTCCTCAGCTGTCTTCAGCTCCAAGTTTACCTACCAGCAAGCTGAAGGAGTCATCTAGTGGCCACAGACAATTCTTGCAGCCTCACCAGCTTCTGCAGTCTGGCTGTCGGGCAAGACACAAGTGTTTTGAACTCTTAAAGCACATGCAGTACAGATGATAAGCATCTGCTGTTGGGGCTTCGGCTGAAGGCCCAGGATCTGAGCTGCAACACGGTCCCAGCAGCCATGCTCATGACGCTCTTTGTTCATGGTGCCCATCATATCCTCAGAATTAGTTTTCCACATCTGTCCCTGTTAAGCCCAAAGTGAGGTTTTGTCCTTGCTGGGCACGCTTGGGAGTAGAGGCGGCCGTGTTGCTTCTAACCAGCCTGCAGCTCGCTGTTCCTCTTCTGGGTGAGGCAGAGGGATTTTCTGAGTGACGTCACTACACATGCAAAGCATCAGTTCAAGTTACCGTCCTGCCCAACCACTGAACAGCAGAGCAGCAGCACAGCAAGCTAATCAGTCTTACTCTCTTGCCACCTCTCCTCTACCACAAACTCAACTGTGCAGGTTTGGACAAAGGACTTAAGTATTTAGGCAAGGCATCTCTGTCACAGAAGAGTCTAGCAACATGCAAGACTCAGTAAGAACCGTAATACGTTAAAGAGTCATTCAAAGTATGATTTAAAATAACACTGATAAACAATACTAAGATCTATAAAAATCTGACTAAGCTTCATATAAGTTTGTAATCCTTTATCAGATCTCTGTTCAATGCCTCCAGTCAAGTAAGCTCCAGAAATTTAAGGCAGCATAATTTTATTGGAAAACTTCAAATATCCATCCCTCAGACTGCGTGGTCATTTCACTTATATTTGAAATAAAAAGAAATTTAAAAAAAACCCAAAAAAAATCAGTGCTGATTTTTTTTGGTTTTTCCACAAACCTTATTTTGAAAACAGCTCAGATTCTGACCCCTTTCTCTTGCTCTGGGATAGTTTGTGTCACCTGTTGAGTGACAGAACTGCAGGCACCTGACCAAAAGAGCAAGACTTTTTTGTTTGTTTTTGGTTTGGTTTGTTCCTGGAAGTCAACTTTGTTGCAACACTGATGCTGGGCTCTGGAAAAAGCTCTCCCTTCGCAGCACGGAGAGATTGCTATTTATGGTTGGTTGTTTATTTTTTCCCTTTTGAAATGCTTGCACTCTTGCTCAGAGATTAAGCTAATACAGTGAGCATCAGGTCTTAAATATCCACCACTACAACTTCTGAAATACACACACACTACCTATGCAGTGTAAACATCTTATAACTCAGTCTTGGTAGCAGTAGCTACCCAAAACCAGGAAGTACAGAATATTCAGACCTCTCACAGACAAGCCAGAAGACTTCCTGAAATTCATACTCAATCTCCCCATAACTCAGAGCCTCTATCTTCCATAATCACCTCAGTCAGAAAGCTGTCACCCAGCTTTCTTCATCAATCCTATAAATGGCTTGGGTAATTCAAGTGAAAAGTGCTATGAAAGTGCAAATTATCATTCTGGTATTGTTGAGGAGCTCTGACCCATTTCAAGCTGCAGTTGAAGGTGAACAGTGCTACAACTGTACCAACTGGTGAACAAAAGAAAGCAAGCCAACCCTTGTAAGCCTTAATGTCAGAACTAAACAGAGAAGGCTCCTTCAAAATGGCATGGCATGAGCAGCAGCTAAGTGATGTTTAAAGCTAGTATTTAGCTCAGCCACCCTCCAACCTTTGCAGGCAACAGCTCTACCTTGTTTGTTCAGAGCTCTAGCTCATTAAGTATTGGTCTCATCCTTACACAAAGGACTTGAAGACTAGGCCTAAAGCACATCTATGTCTGTAAGGTGGGGGACACCTTACATTTTTAGGTCAGTAGAACACAAAGAGCTGTTTCTGACCTCTCAATGCTCAAGGACGCAAACATGGAGGTGCCTACAAGTTAGAAAACAGTCCTGCAGCAGTCAGAAGCTTGCATGGGCACAACCTAGATCTATTTCTCTAGTTTTATTTTTCTAGTTTTAAAAAAGAGTCCTCATTTGTATTGTCAATTAAAAAAATCATACTGATATTCTGGAGTCTTAACTGGCTATCACTGTATGAAAGGTAAAGCCAAGCTACTCTGCTGTTAAGACTTTTACACAAATTCAACCCATTCTGATTATATTTATGTACTTTGCATATAAGATCCTCTTTGGAAAGTGCAACGGAAGAGCAGGTTCACTACAGGCCTAAAACAGCACGTCAAAGTATTTCACTGATGAAACGAGCAGCAGACAGCAGTAGAGAACCACAGATTTATACTGTGTTAAGCCAATCGCATTGTCTGGTCTCACACCACACTTTTGGTAAACTCCAAAGAGTGAATGAGGAGTAGTAACAATTACTGAAGCCCACTCCTTCCCACTGTTAGGAGAAAGATGCAGATTTTTTTACATTACACGTATATACATGCATAAACATGTGTGCATGTACCTATACATATTTTTTGCAGCCAAACACCACACGGTAGGTTGGTCTGTGAAATAGCTATGCAGAACAGCAGCAGAGTAGAATAAAAAGACAAGATATTGCAAGATACCACAGCCACTCTTAAGCTATCTACCCACCTTCGTGCATTGGAAATAAAACAGGAAGCTCCTTCTACAGCTTCTACCACTTCTTAATATGCAGATGAGCCAAAGCATGGCTGTATTTTCTTAGTGCTGCAAATACCAGGGTTGAGAGACTTCCTTTTGATAAAAGGTTTGTTACATTGATCAGGCTTTTACGACCCCAGCCATAGCTTGTCTTGTCTCCCAGGCAGCCTGTGGTAAGACCTTTAGATTTGATTAGCTGAGTAGCTGCCCACCACGCAGAGGTGTTTCACAAAAGGGAGCATACTATACTCATTTTCAAGGGATGAGACAATTTTACAGAATTATTTCTAGGTATAATTCAAGGAGGCCTAGCCATCTCAACACAGGCTCATTTTCTACCTTAATTACTCAGCAGAAGTCAGCTAAACAGTATCAGTCACCTGAAAATGCTTTTCTCTAAGAGCCCTGCCCTCCTATCATTCCTCAGCTTGCTGACCTGATGGACAAGCTGAAACACCCCTCTCAGAACTGCCATGAACCAAAGATTTATCTGCTTTTACGCACATTTGTCAACCCATAGGGCAGGAAATTTCATTTGAAGCATAAGTATAAATTGCTGATAATATTTCAAATATATTCACTTATTCTGAAAGCTCAGCCGGAAAGTACCTCTCTTTCCTCAGCCTAACCGCCACCTCACAACAATTGGATTCCTTGTCTCACTAGAGCTCCACCAGGGAGATGTCCATTCCTGCAGCAAATGTTTCCAGGTGGACATTCACAGAGCTCAGTGGAATGTGCCACAGCCTCAGAGTCAGACGTTCAGTGAAAGCCCAGCATCTAACTCAGAAAGCCTCTACTAGTCTTACTCCTGCAATTTTTCTGAGTACACCATGAACAACAGAGATGGGAAGGCCTCAGTTGTGTTGGTAGAACATGCCACAGTCTTTTTCAAATGGGGGCTGGCTAGCTGTCTGCCTTCTTGCAGCCTTGAAAGGGAGGAAATTGCCTAAATCTTGTAACTCTCTATTGGCCCTGACTAGCAAGAACCTGCTTCTGGAGCGAGTTCCACCAACCGGGGAGACAGTACTCCTGACTGACATTTTGTCAATGCACAGAGGCCCACATGAAATTTGCTTATACTTCTACCCAAAAAGCTTTTTTTGGGTAGTTGCAATTGGTTTACACACCAATTGCTATTTCTGAGTTACTCCATATACTAATAAGCCTGAATGGGCACCATCAGTCATAAATCCAAAGTAATTTAACCAAGTAGAGAACCTTTACAGCTACATTACTATCACTTTAAACTTAGAAAACCCCATACATTCTTGCAGCCAGCTGGGAACAGGAAAATTCAATTCAATTATTTTCACTTCTCTTACAGTTTCACTTTTGAATTAGTTTGAGAAACAAACATTTTGCTTGAACATCTGGATAAAGCTATCCCTTCAATCTGAAAATATTTTAACCTGCCGGTATCATGAAACCCACTTTCTTACAGCAGCGACCTAACAAATGAAGGGAGAGAGATCCATTTTGAGCTTTCCTCTGCAGCTGACCCTGCTCATCTTCAGTTGAAACATAGAAGTTTTTCCTGGTAGCATCTTTTGGCACTGCTTTTGAAAAACAGAAACATCCCCTGTCAATCATTAGCCCTCCCTTCAAAAAACAGGTCCTGCCATACTCAAGTTTCACATCTGAAAAATCTCAGATGTTGTCAGGGTTTCAAGTCAGGTTAGCCCACCACCAGGAAAGACTATGTCCTGAGACAGCACACCACGCTGGCTCCCTGCACCATCCCTCCACAGCTGTGACACTGCTTTCCAGCGACACCCCCACAGAATCACCCCAGATGCAAGTCCATGGAGAACTCTGCTGCCATGTCCATGCAGTGGGTGGACACACCACGCTGTTAGAAGGTGCTGCTACAGGAGCAGGAGCTACGTCCTCACTAGTAGAAGCTGTGTACTTACAAAACCATGGCCATAGCCCAGTTGCATCAACTTGCAAGGTTTTAGGTGCCTTGTATTTTGCTAGAATTTTTCTAACCAAGAAAACTCACATTATTTTTGCTATTTACTTTTATTAACTAGCTTCTCAAATTACAGGAAGAGGAGAGGCTTATTTTTTTCCTCCAAAAGAAAGGTAAAAACAAAAACAAACTAAAGATTTTACTTTTTTTTTATGCTTGAGATTCTAGGTAGTCCTTTCAATACTCCTGGCTTTATAAAAGGCAACTGAACTTCATGCTGTGCAACCTTGATAGGAACATTTAAGTAAGTTTTCTTACCCATCCTGAATCTATCACGCCTTTTGTTCCTTTCCCACAAATCTAATTGTTTTGTACAATGTTTTCACTGGGCAGAATCTTTTTGTAGCTTAAGGTACACTGCAATATTACTCAGAGGTCTGAAGAGTTGGTGTGACATATTTTGCAGTGGGTTTTGAGTTTACTTTGGTTCAGCAAAGGAAGGAGTATAGATATTTTCAACTCTTAACTCTACTATCTGAACAACTTCCAAGCAAAGCAAACATTGATCCTTTAATCCCTTCTCAAAATCCACCAGCACGGATTCTTGTACTCGCACCGAGTCTCACAGAGGGCAACAAGGCCCTGAACAAATGCGCCAGTCTACACCAGCAAATCTCAAAATAGGATCTTGATCTTGGGGTGCAACATCCAACTACCCTAGCCATAACACAACCCCAGGGAATTCACGTAGAAATATTTGTTGCTGCTTTTTGCCAGCACCTAACACATAACAAAAGCTCGAAAACCACTAACAAAAACTTCCTGAACTCCATAAATCCCACACAAGCAACAATTACTTTGCTATTTAAAAAACAAACAAAACATTATTAAAGTACTGGCCACAGATGCACATACTCTTCTTACAAGCCACTGGAGGAGAAGCTACCTTCTCTTTTTGAAGTATTCCACCTCTAGTCAAAGTATCAAAGTAACTGATTATATGAACAATTTACAGCAACAACTCTGAACCTACAATGAACTGGTGTATCGCATCCAGGCAGAGCCACCTTGTAAAAGTCATCCATGAACACCCTCACTGAAAGTCCTGTGCAACTTCTAAGAAAAGCCCAAAAAGTAGCATGCCATGCTGGGTCACATGAAGGCAAGTGATGCAAGGCAGCACCTACTTCAGAAAGGATCACAGGAGAAAGATAAAAGCAACATCAAAATTAAGACACGTTACCTTCAGCATCAGTTACTTACTGATGCTTTCTGCACTGGAAACTATTCAGACAGCAAAAATCACATTGAAAAGATGCATAAAAGTTCCCAGTAAAAGGAATATTGACAACAACGGCCTATTTCTGGATATACGGCCTCCTTCTCTTGCATTTTACTTAGCCTGCCCTTAAGGCTCTAGCTTGAAAAGCACAAGCCAGGTCTGAAGCCAAGAGCAGTCTTGTCCCCTGTCCTGCTTCTATTCTTCATACTTCTGGAGCCCTTTCCCAGACAGAGATGAATCAGACTAGAACACTGAACGTGATGCAATATATATGATCCACCCAATGGTGGTCAGTTTATCTTTAGTGGATGGAAAGAGCCACGATCAGTCTTCCACTCCAGTTCATTACACAACTGCAAACACATGCAGGATGCAAGTGTTGGGGGCTGAGACCATTTTCCTCCAGTGACAGTACTGCCATTTAAACATGGTTTTTCATGATTACCTCTGACAAGTAAGTCTTATTTACTTCTTTGTCAGGGAGCTGTAGTTCAAATGATGTATTGTACATTCTAGGGTAAACCCTTGACTCCACTGATACAGGATGGATTTTTTTTTTTTTACAGCAGCCTCCTATCAATTGGGATGAAAATTTTGAAAGTAAGTACAAAATGAATAAAACATCACAGAAGTCCAGCAGCTGTTGGCCTTGATGCTTAATATCACATGTGTGATCCCAGTGCTGCAGAGTTTCTCTACTGTCAGAACGCAAATACAAAGGTATTAACCTTGGCAAATAAAGAGTTGTGTACTTGGGCCTACGTGGGAAATACATCTGCATCTACAGAATAAGCACAATTCCCACACATTTCTTGCAGAAACATCAGGATTCATAATTATCCTTAGAATCAACACACAGAGGCAAACAGCATGCATCTTTTCTAACATGCTGATACAGACATCACAGAACATCTTTAACCACGGTTTTACCCCTCAAAGTAATGAGTGACACAACACGGAGTGAATTTCTTGAGCACAAGTCTAGAAGCAGTGGTAGTCCATTGTTTTTATTTTGGCCTTACACATTTATCTACAAAGCTGTTCAATTACAGCCACTAAGTGTGGCCCAGTAGTAGAACACACTCTTAAGAAGATACGCTCCTACTTGCCCCGTAACTTCAAGGAAGCAGTGCTGATTTCCACCAAGGAAAAAAGGCGAGTCAGTCATGCCCAAAAACAATACCACAAATCAAACCCCAGTTTCTAATTAACCATACCTCTCTCACTTTCCATCAAAATGCATCAAACTTTGAAATCTAAGTTTCCCCAGAACTGTTTTGAGCACAGGTACTGTGGATCTTCACTGTAAGAGAAGTATCCCCCACTCCTGCAGCTGACCAAAGACTGATTTTTTTCACTTTATAGCTGAACCAATAAATTCAACTCAGCATCACAAAAAACAGTAAATCCAAGCATGCACTCTGGTCTGAATCAAGAACACAAGCAATACTGGTCAGACCACAGAACTCGGGACACATCACGTCTCCCATGATCCTGGACAAGATCCTTGATCTCTTCCTATTGTTCCTTGTCACCTGGGGAGCAGCTCAAACTGCAGCAGCGCCCTGTAGCTGTGACTGCCACATCCAACACCCAGTCAGCCCAACACAACTACGCTTTATGAGTTACTTCCTACGAAAAGCCCTCTGCAAAAAAAAAAAAAAAAAAAAAAAATCACTCAGGGCACCTCAGTCAGAATGAGCAAAGTTGTCCCATTAACCTGACTTAACAGGAAGTAACCAGAAGGCAGCAAAAGAATACTACAACACAAAGTAAGTAGCAACTTGCTACCAGTTACAGCTTCATGATTTTAGAGCTCCGTTAGAAGGTATACAGAGAATGATACCTGTTTAAAAAGCTTAAAGTTGGTTAGGGAACCTGTGGTTTTTTACATTCTTCAAAGAAAAATAATTAATTTTTTTTTAAAATTGCAACAGTGTAAGAAGACATATTTCTATACAAGTTCACTAATTGTTGCACATAAAATATTCTTCCAAATGATCTGCTTTCTCTCAAGCAACAGGAGCCTGACAAACATAAGTTTTTTTTCCTTTTTTCCCCTTTTGTTTTTCCCATCTATAATTTTATTTCCACACATTATAAAATCATGCCATTCCCTCATATGCATGACATTATGCTAGATATACAGTTATTAGTAAATCACTGTAAAGTTTCTTCCTGGCATTATTCAATCCACCTAAAAGTTCTGAAACTGTTTTTTCTATCTTAAGTAGTTTGGAGTGCACCTTACCTTCATCAGCTGTCCTTTATGGCTGTATTTGTGCCACATCTATCCACACTTTTCAATGAAAGAAAAACAAACTTACACCCCGTAAGCTGTCATTGACCACAGTTCTCTGCTACAGCAAAATCCATCATTTCCTGAGTATACTCCATTATGGTATTAGTAGGAGCAAAAGCATCTCATCAGAGCGCATAACAACGTTAATTGCTCATTTCTTGTAATTGAGCTGGTGTAGGTTGTGACTCTTGGTTCCACCTCCAACAACTCCCTGGACCCTGCGCGATGTCGAACCGGCACTCACCTCCTTCGCCTTCCACGGTCAGAGAGCTGCCACAGAAATGTTTTCGGTGCAGCAGTCTACCATTCTGCCTACAGCTCTGGTTCGCTGCAACAGAACAAAATCACCATGATACCGCTTTTCCAGCTCGGCGTGTTAGCCTGTCAGAAAAAAAGAGCCCGCAGCCACCCATAAAAATTAACTCTAGACTGATGAAAATAACTCTTTCAGCGGAGGAGTAGCAGCCTTTTCAGGAAAATGAAAAGCAGGAAGCTGATCTCAGCAGCGCGGGGACCACGGACGGGGCGGAGCAGAGGAACGGAGCGAGGAAAAGTGGAGCAAAGACTCACTCCTTATAGCTTGGTTTTGGCAGTATAGCCAAACGCCACCGCATTACTGAAATGCCAGCGTTACGGCTAACACAGAGGCCGACAAACCCCAGCCCCCTCTCCCCACACGCCTGGATGATGCCCCCCCCACCGCGTGGGCCGACGTCAGTGGCAGCACGCACCCCGCGCAGCGGCACGCACCGCACAGGTAGCCGGCCCTGCACAAGTGGCCGCCCTTCCCCACTGGCGCCACCGGTCCCCGGCCCCAAAACGCTCCCTGCTCACGCCAGCTCGGCCGAGGGCTGCCCAGAGGCACCGCACCACCGAGCCCATGAGCCGGTTTGAAAAGGCACATCCTGCTCCTGCTCTTGCAGCTGGAGGAAACTCCTACTGTACATTAAAAACAACAAATGATGGTATCTTCTAACAGATCAAGCTGCCCTGTTTTGTACATAATTCACTTATTCTGATGGAAGTTTTTTTTTTTAAAAAAAAAAAGTGGGGGGAAGGGGGTGGGGGAGATTCTTCAGGAAAACAGCTTCAAGAACTGCAAGGCTTTTCAGGCTGAAATTCAACCTGACAGCAAGCAGGGCTTTAGCTTGCTCACAGCACCTCCCACCCTGTGTGAACCTTCTCTTCCAAAATCATATGCTAGCTCCACCAAGGCCCTCCTCCTCAGAGTACAGCAGGCCATGGGAGCTGGCTCCCCTCAGGAGGGACAAATCTGCTCCCACAGCACAGGATGCCCTTGCTTGTCCCTGCAGTATCTAAATGAGTCAGGCTGCACTTGCCACTTGCCTTGCTGTGCCCCCATTCCTCAGGAGGATGAAGGTTTGTTCATATCATTAAGATGGCATTACAAGACCCCACATAAACCAGGGGGATATATAACATTCTAAATAAATGTGAGCTTAGAAATCTAAGTGTCAAAGTAAAGCCAAGAAGATACAAGGCAAGGGGAGGTGGGGCAGGGATGTACAGAGGCACCAAAACAAAGCAGTCAATTTATGCCAAGTTGTTAAACTTCTGAAAATCTTGCCTTGCGTCCCCTGCACCAGTACCAATAGAAGAAAAGAGAAGCAAGGTAGCCAGATGATTTCACCTTTACCTCTTCTTTCAGCATAAGAACTGTAGCCTGTCTTTAAGGTACATTTGGAAGATCCCATTCCAGAAGATCATGAATCCCAGCAACTGTTTAACAAAATGTTTAAGGACTCCTCTGAAATTCCCTGTGACTTGTTCACTTTTTGAAACAAAGCATGCCCTGTGCTGAATCTGCAGCCCATCCAGACTCAACTGGAAACCTAATCGCAGATCTCTACAGAGCAGGCGGCCTTCACTTCCAAGAGTGGACAGACATGACCTGTGCTTTTCGCCTTCAGCCTTCCCAGTTCAGAGGGTACCTTCACCTTTGGTGACTGCAGTTAGATTAACTCCTCAGGCTGTAAGTCAAAGGTCCCTGATGCAGACACACATCCCTACCTACAGCTACTCGCTCCGGCAGAGTGGATGCAAAGCCTCATTGCAGCAGTACCTTCAGGTGCTGCAGCAACATCAGCAGGGCCGCAAGGAGCCTAAAGGCGATTCAGATCTCAGCACGCAGGCTAGGCCGGCTAGGGTATGAGAAGCAACACAGTGGATCCTATCCACTTTGACCTCAGTGCCCCGTCTGTGCAGTTTGGCAGCTTTATACTGAGGCAGAGCTCTGCGGAGAAGGGCCTGGGGGTCCTGGTAGATGACAGGTTGGCTATGAGCCAGCAGTGTGCACTGGTGGCCAAGAGAGCCAATGGGATCCTGGGATGCATCAGGAAGAGTGTGCCCAGCAGGTCGAAGGAGGTGATCCTCCCCCTCTACTCTGCCTTGGTCAGGCCCCACCTGGAGT
>VZTU01016585.1:844-30493 GCA_013400835.1 Zapornia atra | reverse complement strand
CTGGGACTGTTTAGTCTGGAGAAAAGAAGATTTAGGGGGGACCTAATTAGTGTTTATAAATATCTTAGACATGGGATGCAGGGGGAATTGGCCAGCCCCTTTTCAGTGGTCTGCGGGGACAGGACAAGGGGCAATGGCTGTAAGCTGGAGCATAGGAAGTTCCACACCAACATGCAGAACTTTTTCACAGTGAGGGTGACAGAGCCCTGGCACAGGCTGCCCGGGGGGGGGCGTGGAGTCTCCTTCTCTGGAGATATTCAAGTCTCATCTGGACGCCTGTCTGTGTAATATGGGATAGGGAGCCTGCTCTGGCAGGGGGGTTGGACCCGATGGTCTCTCGAGGTCCCTTCCAACCCCTACAATTCTATGATTCTGTGACATCTTACTTCAGATTTTTGGAGAAACTATTAGCACTGAAGTGACACACAGCTGCTTCCTTACTAAGAAAACACACAGTTTAAAGCCAGAACTATATTGAACTGGGGATGTAATTTATACACTCCGTGGAACAGATTCACTGAGTATTAAACTGAAAAGTCCACAAAACCTGCACGGGCTATTGTGCCAGCAGTGGTATATGGACAAACAACAGGCAACTTTAAAATACAGGTAAGAGCTCAAGAGAAACAGCAAGGATGCTCCCAAACCTGGGCTTCTCTTCAAAGAAAACACACCTGTACAGTGTCACTCACAGGAGTCCACCATGCCAGAAACAAGCAAGCTCACAAGCCCACCTTGAACTCCAAAATTATTCTATATATTTCCAAGAAGCTGTTTTCTATCTGCTTTACAGAAGAGAGTTTCCAGAGCACTAACTACTGTTTTTCCCCTGATATTCAGGGGAATAATTGATATTCAGTTTTGAAAGGGCACTTCTCAGTTCTCACAAATACCAGCCAGGTATGCTGTTGCTACACTGTAGTAGCCTACCTCTTCAGTTCAAGTAGACATATACAGTAGTGAGAGTATTTCACTAGATACAGAAGAGCAATCTCTGGCACTCTTGACGTGACAGCGAAAGACAATTTATTCCAGCAACCTATAAAACACCAGAAGCACTTAAAAACAATATTCTTAGTTAGTAAATAAAAATCATTAAGCAATTTATGAAGTTGACTAACAAATCATTTAAGGCACAACTTTAAGTTGAGCAGGGCACATCTTCAACTTCAGTCTGTCTTGACATCATAACAAACTAAAACATTCTCATACATGTTTAAGTGATGTGCTATTATTTATTTTGCAAACAATTTTCCTAAGTGTTCTGAACAACTGCCCTTCATCAGCCTACTTCAGTCTTTCACTACTGAAAGCACTTCATCCTTAAGATGACGGGTCACACGCAGAAAAAGTTGGAGAGAGACTGACTAAAGTGCCAAAAGCTCCATTTCTTTAGCCCCACCTTTCTACCCAAGAAGCTTCCTTGAGAAATCAGAGAAGCATCTCCTTGTACTTCAAATAACTATTCACTGCTTCTTTGCCCCTCCCAAGTTTCCTTGACTGAGGTCAAAATAACAAATTTGTTTTAAAATAAGTTAGCCATTTTTAGGATTTCAGGGGCAGAGCTGTGAAAATCATTATTAGGCAACCGCTCTTCTCAAAGTGAAACAGTTTGTGCTTAACATTAACAAACAGTTAGACTTCTGTCATTATCTTTGCTGGCTAGTGTTATTACCCTGTTCAGAGGTCTCCCACTTCAGCCTAGATACAGCGTTAGATCAGCAGTTTTTACACTACAGTTATTTCCTACGGGTCTGCAAAAGTAACTAAGAATGCTGGTCTGTTGTTGGTAGGCCAACATCCAGTTTTTCAGGCATCCCTACTACTTTTTCAGGGTTTTTAAGGAATTAAAAAAATAAAATTGAAACCCCACTACTTTAAGTTGCATCAGCTTTTTTCTCACAGAGAGAATACAAATTTTTTGGAAGCTTGAAAGTGGTCATGAAAAGGGATCATCTAACATATCATCATCCTTAGCTGCTACACGAGATAAAAGCCTACCTCAGGAAGAAGGCATGAAGTAGGATGTAGCCAGCACCTACAAGTGTAGGCACTCCTGTGCTTTAAACTCAAATTCATTCACACACTCTTAGAAGTCGAAGCACTCCCAATCAAGTAGTTACTCTGTATGGCTTTATGATTAAGTTGAAATTTTTGTATTGCTTAAACTACAGTTGTCAATTAATTTCTCTGTGACAGTTTCTGACCTCTAATCCCCTACATTAAAGGCAGGTGGATATTACTCACCAAGTTGTCCCTATACTTATTTAAAACAAGCCAACCTGGAGCATTTGCTCACAAATTTACTCACACCAACAGAAATCCATCTTCCCCTGAATTGACATAACAGGATAGCTTCTCCTGGCTCGTTAATCTGGTACTATGAGAATTAAAATTACTTAGAAAGTAATAGAGATTGGGAAAGACCCAGTGAAAGAAGATACAAAGGGAAAAAGTAACACCGATGAATGTTGCACACTTGAAAGCTTTCTCCTGCTAACTAGCAAGGAAACATAACTTAACCTGGAAGTGACTGTCAGTGAAGACATCCAAACAATTCCTCAATCAATCCAATTTGCAATAGCAGTCTACTGTTGCAATTTCACCTCCTGCAAAATTCACAAGATGGTGCTCACACACACAGAGTTTGCAGCAATATCATCAAACCATGATGTCCACTGAAGCTCCATGGGATTTTATTCCAATCCCATGAAGAAATTCAGTATTAATCACTAAATCTAAGCAAAGTCACTACTCAGCTCAAAATGGATACTATCTCCCAGTCTGATCCATGCATAACTCCACACCACCACAGTTAACATAACACTCAACAGCTAAATTAATTCATAAAACATTCCAGAAAACACCACCAACAACCTGTATATTCAGAAATAGCAGAATCACCAGGTTAATGATTCCTGGATCTCAGCACTTCTAACTTCAAATATTTTCATAAATGCACACGTCCACACAAAAGCTTCCTGAGCTCTAGTCCACTGACAGAGCACAACAGCAGATTCCCAGCACCAGACAGTCACTGCCCTGTTACCTACTACACACACCACAAGTGTCAGAACAACTTCAGGTACAAGAATCATACATAAATAACGTGCAAAATACCCAAGCAAAAAAATCCTATCACAAGCAGCCTGCTGTCCCTGCTCATCCCTCCCCCTCAGTTATCCTGAGAAGTTAAATCCCAGTTCTTCTCTGCTGCTATAGGGAGAAGGCACTCAGGTACAGTGTTGCAGAAAAAAATCCTAACCCTGTTGCCCCCTTTTTAGCTGTGTCACCAGAGCAAGATACTGGTAAGGTTAGAGATGCAGTTTTCTTCCCATGATATTAAGACCATGTACTACCTGTAGCACAATGAGTCTACCACATTTCCAAATCAAAACTTCTGAAGAGTTAGGTGGGTTTTGCCTAGTTTGTGCTTTAAGAATGAGAGCTGTTCTCCGTGAGATTAAAATGCAAAACAGACTTTTAAAGAGAAAACTGCATTAATATAATCCTTTCGGTTTTCCTATCAGAAACTTTTTAGAAAGACCGATACTTCTATTTTTTAAAACTACCTCCTAGATATACTGCTGCAATATTCTGTAAGCATATTCTTAAGAGAGATGCAAAGGTTCAGAGAGCAGTTGCAAAGAAAGCTATTGCACTTCGCTAATTTGCATCATGCTTTATGGTTTCTACCCTCCCTCCTAAATGGAAAACTAACTGAGATAAAACATCAAGCCCAATTAGAAACAGCCACTACACACCACTATTTATCTGAATGATTTCCTTTAGAGTATGTGTAATTGTTTTTACAGAATCCTTTCGTGTCAGGACCAAATTTTATCATCTTTTCAGAAAAAAAAATTTTAAAAAATTCCTCCAGCTTCACATCTCATCCACTAAGTACTTCATTTAATTCAAATCTTGATACATATAAATCTTTCAAATTTAATTTATTTTAATAGAATGCTGGAAAACCACTATGGCAGCCTAGGTTCTGCATTCAGGATACACTTGTGATTTTCCTTAGGTTGCAGTATTAGCTTGCACACTAGAAAGCCCAAGTTTGGCACTCATTTGAATATTAAATATTAAGATAGTGATTAAGTGCTATATAAGACTTCAGCTCAGATTTGAGGCTTGGTCCCGCTTGATACCACATTTGTCAAAATCCTGAAATTTAGCTTTGTTTTGGGCTATAATCTGCAAGATTTTAAGTGCCAAAAATCCCAAAGATATTGGAAGGAGTTGGGGAGTAAAAGGGAAAGATTTAAAAAACAGGCAAGTGACCAAGAGATGTGGTTTGTCCACATCTGTGGACAGCTGGCAGCTGTGCCAGCCACAGCAGGAGATGAGATCAGCCTCTGTGGCAGCACCAAGCAAGAAAGGGAGTGAGCACAGAGAGGAGAGGTCAGGTCCCTGCAGGTGGGCTGCCATCCCGTTCCTGACACATCCAGGTTGCATTTTCCTCCATAAAAGTGCTTTCCAGAAAGGCAACCAGGCCAGCAAAAGTGGCAGGGAAACAATTTTTGTTCAGTTTTACTTAAGAGCAAACCCAGCCTGACCTTTACCTGTCCTTGCACTGTTGTAACCCACAGCTGCTCTCCCACCTCCACTGCCCCCCCTCCCACCCCTGACTTCCAGCAGAAGGGGCCCAGGCACGCCACCCTACCCCAGGGTGCCCATCCCACTGCAGGGGTGCAGGAGCACACACTATGGCCTTGGCAACAACCGGGCCTAGCACAGCCATGCCTGGGAAGCAGAGCTGCTAGGAGGACGGCTGGCCCCAGCCAAGGCCGTTGCAGCTGTGAGCAAGGACAGAGGACTCCTCCCTGGAAACATGAAAGGGGGGAGGGGGAAGGGGGTATGTCAGCAAGAAGCAGCCATGTAAATACTGCACCCAACATGAAAGTCCAGCAAATAAAAGCAAAATTTTCAGCCATCCCTGTGGATTAAGTCACCCCATCTTTAGCTGCTCTTTTGTTTTACCAACAACTACTTCCTCTGAGTGATTGCAAACAAATTGAACTCAAGGTGCATCTCCGCAACCATTAATCAGCCTCAGCTAATTGCAAACTAACTCACTTTTGAAAAAAAATATCATTTCATCTCCAGTAATAAGTATTGCTTTGGGTTTCATAGACCAGAGCAAAACATGTGCTGTAATCTCTCATGATGATGTCCATGCTTATCCAAAGACCTGATACCAGCATTGGACATGTGAATCTGTGGTTACGTCTCCTCTACTATGTTTTGTCAGCACACTATTTGAAACTGACTCATTTTTCCTCACTCAAAAAAAAAAAGGACACTTTCTTCTCTGATCGGTGTTTTTCTCCCCTAAAGCTAAACATTTCTATTATGAAACACTTCACTTTACTATAAAAGAACACAAAACAGATTACCAACATTCAAAATTGACATTTGACTTCAAACATGACATGTCCCCCCAAAAAAACCCCACTGATTTTTTTTTTTTTTTTACATTCTAGGTCCAGCCACCCAAAAAACCCACAACCCAATGCACTATGTGAAGTACTGATCGGTGCACATCTAAATACAGTGAAGCTCTTTATTGAGGAAAATCATATGGGTTGCTTGCATTCAAGTCTAACACCCATCTGTGGGAAACTGCAGAGGCAGGTGGGTCACTTCCTGCCACTCCAGCGTGAATGCAAGGAACAAGATGCTGATCTGCGTTTGCTACCTGCCTCTACAGACACAGTAACAGCATCAATATATTGGTCCTTCTGTAACATATAATGTTTTGTTCTTAAATGACCAGAGGAAAAGGTTTAAGCTAGGTGATGCACTACCAAAGGATGTAATGCTTTATAGATCCAAACTATGTCCTTGGCCTGTGCAGAAGAGCAACGGACTCTCCAGGGTACAACACTGGATTGCCAGTAGGAGAAGTTCTCCTATTCTTTCATCTGCACTGTACTGAAGTTAAACACAGGTTAACAACAGCAGCTATTTACATGAAAACCTCACGCTGTGAGATGTGGTGGCTGCAGAGCTGACCCACTGCTACTTATGCTACAGATGCACTTGAAACTGCCACAGGAAGGCACGATGGCCCACAGGAAGCAGTAAAACTTACAGACGCTCCTGTTAAGCTTTAGAGAAGCCATCGGCTGTATCCCTGTATCTCTCACCTAGCTGACCACCACTGCTGCCCTCTGGGACTCTCCCTTCCTGGTACAGCCTTGGAGAAAGGAAGAGAGCAAAAGCAACAGCTAGCTTTGGTGCTTAAAAGACTTCAGGAAGTGCATTCCTCTAGGATGAAAGTGTTGCTGTAACACGTTCAACGTCTTCTCCAACATTTGCCTTTCTGTCAAAGCGATTCCACTACTGTAACTTGGGCATAGGTGTGGGTTGTGACCTAACTGCATCACGTGTAGAGAAACACAGCCTACAAACCACACTGGCACAGTAATTCACCTCAGTGGACACTTAACTGAAGTCTTCAGCACACCAAGTATTGACTATTATCCTTTCTTTAAAAAACAAATTTTACTTTTTCTATAGGAGAGTGGAGGGAGGATGGGGTAGAATGTTAAATATGTCTTTGAATAATTGTGCTGGTCTACAAGTGCAAGACTTGGCCCAGTAACTGGAGCACTAACTAGTCAGTCACCACAGTTTCTTTTAGCTTGGACGTACCCGACTTCCTTGAAGTTACCAAAGGACCAGCTTGACCTATTTAAGCAACAGTACTAAAAAGATAGTAAATCGACTGGTATGCACTTGATACTTTAGATGAACACAGCTACCTTGGCCTCTGTATTTCACATACGTTCCCAAGGACTCAAGTTTTGAATTACAGCTTCTTTAAGGAAAAAGGCAAAAGAGCGGGGCAAAAGTTCTACCCTGAGCACCAAAGGCAATATGCTCATCCTCCCCTGCCTCCCCCATTCCTGTAAAATCCAAGATGAAGCCCTCTAATAAGCAGATCTCATCCACAAATAGTTTTTACTTTCCACAAAGTGTAATACCAAAATAAATACCAAGGTAATTGAATAATAATTTCCCAAGAGAGAGTACTGTTTTCAACATTCAGTGATAGAAAAAAACCCCATAAACAGTATTTGCAACTTGCTGGCATAGGAAGAGTTGTTACTGCAGCCTAACCAGGTTTTGCATCTTGATGGAAGGTCCAGGACGTGTCCTCACTGCATATGGCACCAACCAGTCAGTGACTGGCTCCAGAGCCTCCAGATTGTTTCTGCAGCCCTATGCTCCTAGACACAGAAACCTGATTTAAACCAACTAACTGAGCACAACAAGCTCTTAACTACAGCAGCCTGGCCCAGCTCTGCATGAGCTAATTTACCCTTACTCAACACAAGTTTAATTAGTGTGCACAGAGCTCCATGCTATCACTGCCAAACCACTTCTGATACTTGTTCTACCTCATTGAAAACACACTCAGGTAACTACAAGGCACAGTAGTCTACAATGCAGACATACCCAGACATACCCTTAAGGTTTGAGATTATGCCAGGTTTTATTGATAGGTTGGATTTTAAAATGCTACATTTTAACAAGGTGTTTCTAAAAAGTTGGTGGTAAAGCCTCTTCTGAGGGTTTGTTTGTTTGTTTTTAGCATCCCGCATACTGCACAGCTAACTCTCTAGATCTCAAAATCCACTGAATCCAACTGCAAAACAGACTTGGAAAGGATGCAGAAAACTCTTTTGTTATTAAACAGGCAGTATATCGGCTTGTTGGTCTGGCGGAACTCCTTAGCTCTGTGGGGTATTTACCAGAGGCCAGTGACACCCGGCATTTCCACGGAGGTCACAGAGAAGAGAAAACACTCAGCATGTCAGTAGGGGATCTGGTGGATGGGACAACTCCAATTGTCCCTGAATTAACTAAAATCAACAGAATAGCTGAGACATTAAATACAGGGTTTGGCAGATATGGAGGGAAGACCCTGGGTTTCCCAGAAGATGATATATACTGGAGAGGCACATGCCCTGTGTAATCTTCCCCATCTCGATTTCCTCTAGTAATATAGTGATTAATTTGGAGTCATACAGCAATTGCCATCAAATTGCCTAACTATTCAAGTAATCTTTACTAGGTCTCACAGTTCACTGTAGTAATTTTAAGCACACCACAAAGCAGAAATGTCTCATGATCATTACTTAGCACTGCTGAGACACACAACAGTATCCACCACTCTCTGGAAAGCTACCGCTCCGCCCAATAACACATATGTCACTACACACTCTGGGACCTTTTTCTGTATTGACTTTGTGAATAAATTATAACAAACTGCTTGCACTACTCTTTCTACTTCTGGTATTATCACAATCATTGACTTCATGAATAAAAAAAAAAAAATTAAGGATCAAACTTCACCTTGCTATTTCAGTCTGAATGCATGGCAGTAGCAAACTCTCCACAAAGCACACCAAGGTCCATGTGTTTCCAGCATACAGGGACTACACTGGTGAGCACACACACCTTGGTAGTATCTTATCTCTTTAAGTTTAAAATTGATTTCTTTCATCATAGGTACACAGAGGTGGTGTTGGGGGGGTGACTATTTCAAGTCAGCATAAGTAACCTGTTGCTTCTCACTGGGTTGCAATGGCAACGAGACACCTCTCTCACTGGCATGGCTGAAAATTTGAAACAGAAGTAATGACAGATATAGCTAAATTTGCTTCAATAAACACCAACTGCTTAATAATTCACAGCTGACAGTAATTTAATTTAAATTCTAATGGATTGTCAGTCCAATCCTATTGGTAGTTAACTCTGTAAATCATGTGCCTTTTCAATGGCATATAATGGATTTCAGCAGTGTGCTTATCAAATGCCAAATCCTTGCTTCGTTATTTACCCCCCTAATAATTACTTTAGAATGTTTATTTAAGAACTAAAATGTTTTTCAAATTAGAGTTAAGTGAAAGGTGTAACCATTGGAAATCACAAAATTTTCACTTTGAAATTATAATTATCCTCTAGCTGCATCCACTAAAACTATTTAGGTCTACCCTAACAACAAAGGTTTCCCTGAATTTAACGCGTTCCTGCAAATAGGGGTATGAAAATAAATGCTTCTGAAGCTCCTGTATTTTGAAATACAATGTGCTCATGCTACTCCTTTATGGCTGCTGCTGAAAAACGTTCATCTCGACATCCTGTCACCTGTCAGTAAAGCAAGGTGTGTTTCACTGGACATTGTATGCTAGCACAAGAGACTTCTAAGTTACTACAGAACAGAGTTTAAGTGTTCTTCATTTAGGTTCCTTCCATCATTGCTAGAAAAACAATCAACAGTACTTCAGAAAGAACATGGAAGAATTTTCACTCAATTCACCTCATGACTATTCCAGATATCCCCATCACAAATGCTTAAATTCTTTTCCTACAGCACAGTAACAAACAATTAACACTACATGGGAAAGGAGAAACTGAAATTCTGTGTAAGAGTTGCATTATTTTTACTCTTAATATCTGTCTAGTGTTTAACGAAGTTACCTACTCTTAATTTCACATTAGTCCTGCTGAACTGCATTGTCTGTCCATATGAACAGGGCTGTCCAAATTCCCAAAGACACCTGGCTAACATACAGACTCATAAAAAAAAAACCCAACACATTTACTACTTTAAAAAAAACCCCAAAATCTCTTAGCACAGATCAAGAGATTCCCAAATCTTGAAACCAGTGCTTCTGTGGTCTGCCGAATCGGGGCCAATCCCTTCATCTCACTGCTGTTTTGTTCACTTCTGCCAACTAACACCTTAACGTCTGCAGGTTTCCTCTACGGCAGGCCAGAGAAATTTTACTAAAAGGAGAGACCTAGAGCTCCAAGCACGAGGTTAAGCAAGCATGCATACATAACCACAGGTCTCAAATCATGCCTGCAATGAGACCTACTTGTATAACTCCTCTGTTCTTTTGTAGTGATCCTGATCACAGAATGTCTCAGGAGAGCGCTGACTATCAAGAGGTAAGTGGAAACAAAAGCAAGACAGACTGAAACAAGAACTCCAGCATCCTAAAGAAAGATCAGGACACTGGGAAGAGAAAGGATACATTTCAGCCTCACGCACTGTACGCTAACTGAGTCTCACTAGCTAGGATGAGCTATTATGAAGACTTCCAATAATCTCCAAACTTGGATACTTTTAATGACGTTCGATGCTTCACTGAAGCTGCAGACTACTTTGCTCCTGCAGTCCCTTAGACACGGCTGTTTCCCAGCTCGTCATCACCATCCCGATGGCATCAAGGTGAGCTTACAAGTTAGAGATGCTCAGTGCCAACCTGAGCTTCAGATGCCAGCAAGTTCTCATGCGGCTTCATCCCCGCTCTCCGTTCACAGCAACGACGCACGTTACAAGCAAGAAGAGAAAGTATCAGACAACAAAGGTTCTCGTTACTGACACAGTACCAATGCTTGAACTTCCTCTTTTGAAGTAAGATTCTTGAGGATAGAATCTCACTCATCAACCCAAATTATTCAGAAGTCAGAAATACCTACACAAGCGGGGACTCTGAAATTTTGGTCTAACTTGCTTATGATTTGAATGCATGCAACTAGCAAAATCAGCTTATTACCTCTTCTTTCCTTCAGACCATGGGTCTGGTTTAGAACAGTTAGCTCCTGCCACCTTGTGGGACTCCATGGATTTCCCTGAAAGCTTGTTTCAGCAGCAAGCTAGTTAGTTAAAACCTATAAACATTTGGGAGTTACTTTCCTTGTGTTTCACCTCGGTGAATATTAAAATAAGAGAGAAATATTTATGGAGAGGGTATACAATTTTCAATATTTTTTGGCTCATTATTCCTTACATTGTTTATATAGTTGAAATGCTAGATTTAGAAATCCTATGGAGGATATTTTAAATATTTAAATATATGTCAAGAATCTTAGCTGTATCAGCTTCCAAAAGTTAAGTTTAAAATAACACTATGATCAAATACTTGTCAGCAGCAGTAAACTTCACATATTTGAAATAGATGCCACGTAGAAATAACACTAATTTAGGCTGAAAATCCTTGCAGTCTCATGCAATTTTGAAACCAAGTAACAATCTCAGTTTTGTAAGGAATTATGCACGTGCTTACCTTTTAATATGGTGATAATACATATCCAGTTCTCCCAAAAGATCTGATTCCATGTCATTACTTTTAAAATGCAATTTGACTTTCTATCTAACATTTTTCCCCTCCAGCCCTACCATACATGGCAGAGTGAGTGAAGTTCTCCAAAGAACGAGAACACTGGAATGGGAGTTAGCTTTTTGAACATAATAACAAGCAGGTGAAGATCCACAGATCTCCATCCTCCCACCTTACGTGTTGTCTACTGCCCCTTGACAAGTAACTCATTACACCTACTTTGTGTGCAAAAACCAGCAGCTACAAAAAACTGATAAGAGATCAGGTTCTCTTATTTAAGCAAAACCTTTGCTACTCCAGATCTTAAAAATGAAATAAAAAAAGAGAGCGTTGATAAGACTCCATGAACCTGATCAGCAGCCTGAATGCTGAGTGCTCTTTTCTATTCTCTGAGCTACAGAGTTACAGATGCACAGAAATCCAAGAAGAGTTAGAGAGCACCTCTTCCCCCTCATCATCCTGCAAGTGGCTCACTGAACCTGGTAGAGACCTACAGTGCTGTGTACTTGATGGCAACTGTAGCCCTTGGAACTTCCTTCTGGTAAAGGAAAAACTCGACAGACTCAAAACAGGAACAGCTCTTCCTGACATCACAAGCAAATCATCTCCAGGCCCTAGTAGCCCATAAATAAACTCAAGAACAATAATTACAGATTCACAGCCAAAGGAAATATAGCAGGAATGTCCTCTTTTATCCATAAGCAAAATGCATGTTTGGTAGAGTGAAACAATGACAAGATGTCAGGCAATGAATCAAGTTGACACAGTACACCTGAGGGACAGAAGTTTTGTGTTCTTGAATAAAAGGTTTTACGATCTCACAAGCTTCCTTGGTAACTTCACAACTGGGGTTGTCTGATAGCAGAGAGCTCTAGAGGAGAGCCCTCCATCTGGATGATCAGGGAATCAGATCTGGAGAGCGTACCCTACCAACCCCACATACAGGGCTTGTCCATCTGGCAAGGACAGCCCAGGTACCACTATACTCTTACCTCACTCTGGGAATTAGGAAGAGAGACATCTCCTTGTCACAAGCTATTCAGCCTTTTCCCTGCTCTGGAGCACCAATGCCATTAAGTCAATCTCCCTGTAACTGCAGACATTTATCTAAGAGCCACCTTCACTCCCTGGCTACAGAGAAAAAGAAATACCATGTTCTAGCACTACAATGGGTTGATCCCACACCCACTGCAGGTCTCAATAATGCCATAAAGCATGAGAGGAAAATACAAGGACCCTACAAGAAATTCCACTTTGATGCAAGTGAATCATATCCTGCCATAATTTCTTACTTCCATTTTATTTCTCTACTAGTCCTATATTCTTGTTCTTCAGGATGGTTTGAAACTGGTGGCAGTACAGACATGATTTTCATACCCTGAGAGGTCCTCCTCTCGGTGAGTGTAACTAAGTTGGTTATAATAGCAACCCTACTCCCAAGCTGTTTTCCCCAGCATCCTGAACAGCAGCAGCAGAAACTGACCAGCACTGCTTAAAGTCGCGAGTTCTCCACGGACACAGAAGCGGCTGGTCCAGGTCAGGAAAGCATCACTGCATGGATTCAGGCTGGTTCCCATCTGAAGCACTACTCCTTAGCTGTCAGGGGAAGATTTGTTTTACTTTTTCCTCAGAGTATTTATTTTTATGTAAAAATATTATTTGACTTTTGCAAGCTTTTGTTGAGGGAATTTTCCAAGCATTTACATAAATTAAGTATTTATTCGAGTATGAACTGGAGGGAGAGAGGGCCCACATTAATGGGCCATATCTTTATTTTACAGATATCCTCACTGAGCTCCCTTTGCAGCCAAGTGTTTAGTCTTACATTTTAAGGAGAAAAGAGGAAAGCTCTGAATGCCATTGTCTCTATTTCTTGAGAAACACCTCTAGAAACACTCAGGTTACAGAATTTACAAATTTTTGTATGTAACAAGTCTTATCAGATTTCAAAAGGATCCTCACTGCTTCATAAACCAGAATCCACAATCAGATCCATCTTCACCAGTTGTTTCATTGATGCCAAGCCACAACAGCTTACCCAGAGCTGTGCACGTGCCCAAGGATCCGTGCCAAAATGTCTAAAGAGCAGGATCAGGTCCCTGTAAGATTATCTGCATGTAGGGTTCCAATCCTGCAACTGCTACAGCTCAGGGAGACTGCTATGTCAGAGGCGTTGCAGGACTGGGCCCTAAAATAATCAAGTATATAAAGATCTTTGTCTTCTCCACAACTGAAGCACAATTCTTAAAAACAACCAAACAAAAAACTTCTGTATTTGTGAAATAAAAATCAATTCTTTGGACAGCAAGCAGGACCAGCATCCTTCAGGCCAAGCTTCTTAAGATCTATAGGCTATTTCCACAGTTTTTGTTTTGTTGGGTTTTTATAGAAGCTGTTTGTTGGTTGGTTTGTGGTTGGTTGTTTTTTTTTTTAAAGATAGTATTTTACATACTATTTGTATTCTATCTGTGTTCTTTCCCACCTCCCTCAAATGAAAAACCTACATGGCTCTTCTCTTAAAGATAAATCCAGCACAGGAGAATCTCAGTCCAAGTGATGCAGGTCTGGCAGTATTTTTAAAAAAGTCAGCAGTTAAAAGACCTGATAGTGCTGGCTAGAACGGAAAGGCAAGGACAGGGGACTCCCTTGGGATTTACCGATTTTTACCAATTATCTTCTTAGCCTTTTATTTCTCAGTATAGCACACAGATGGGCAAGATTTAAAGTCAGAGGTGAACAAGGTATCAAAAATTTTCTGTGGAGTTCTGGTATGCTCAAGACTGTGTGCCACCTGAGAAAGTGGAACGTGCTTAAAACCCTAGGTCAGCACAGAAGTCCACAGCTCTCAACAGTACTAGCCTAAGCAAGCACAAGATCCATGGATTCTCAGTCTGATGTGCTTTAAAAGACAGACATTAAGTTTCCTTGTCACTGACTTACTATAAAACTAGAGGTTTAAATTTGGGACCCAAACTACTAAGTGCCCTGCAAAACCCCACACTGCCACAGTGCCAACTTCCTTCAATACCACTTATACCAATCCTTAAGGCAAGAAGCTCAGGCTAGAGAGCTGCACTGAACACACTGAATACCTAAGTACACACCAAGCTTGGTCTAAGAAGCCCTAGAACATTTTAGCTCATGCCTGGAACCAGCATAAAGACATTTCTATCACCTTCCCACATTTTGAACCAGAGAACACACTTGTGCATCTCTGCAGAAGTCACTTTCAGTGCAGTAGGAAGAATGGGAGAGCAATATTCACACAGCACTGTGTTAAGAGGAGACCCTGGGTTCAAAGAACAGATAGCAGGTCAAAAGTTCTGACCTACAAGATTATATTTCTATCATGCAGCACAAACTCTTTACATATAAAGAATTCTGGATTGAACTTGGATGCTAACAGATCTGGGAAGTTCACAAATGCTTAACCAGAAGAACTGAAATTTGTGACAGTTCACTCTCATTTTCTTTACCTACTGCTATGGAAAAGTATATAGGCAGGGCACATGTTTTAGTAACAAAGAGGTAGCTGGTGTAATAATTGACCAGTGATTAAAAAACTTTAAGAAGTTCAGGAGTTCTGTACTTGTTTCTGCCACCAGCCATCTGGTCTTACCTGAACATCCCTGGGTCTACTCTGCAATCTGCACAACAGGGGTGGTAACACCAGCTCTGAAATGTTTGTAAAGTGTAGTTAGTTGATGCCTGCCTGTAAAAGCACACAATGGGAAAGCAAATTTTATTATGCCTAATAATGTGCTATTCAACAAAATAGGTAACATATGAATGACACCACCATCTGTGTTCTACAGCACACACCCTTAAAAGACTTTGTTTATATACCTGTTTAGAAAGTGAATTGCTTTGATTCTCTGCTAGGATGAAATGCTAGAAGTCGACCTGAGGTCCATCCATCTAGAGAAAGAAAGAGGCGTTCTCCTAGATCTTCACAAACATTAAACAAAACTGACCCTCACTGTAAAATTAACAGCATCATTATTAATGCAACTGCTATTTTAGAAACATAGGGGTTGGAAGGGACCTCAAGAGATCGGGTCCAACCCTCCTGCCAAAACAGGCTCCCTAGCTCATATTGCACAGGTAGGCATCCAGATGGTTCTTGAGTATCTCCAGAGAGGGAGACTCCACCACCTCCCTGGGCAGCCTGTCCCAGGGCTCTGTCACCCTCAGAGTGAAAAAGTTCTTCTGCATGTTGGTGCGGAACTTCCTATGCTCTAACTTATCCTATGATAGAACCAACAGATGGTAATTAAAAAAATCCAGAACAAAAACCCCTCAAAGCTGGAGAACTCAACTTTCTGCCCCGCTGCTCAATACCAAACTTTTCTTCCAAAGATTGTACACCACTTTACAAAGGAGGAAGCCATCACCATCCCAAGTTTATAAACAGAGAAACAGAAAGAGAAAGAAACAGGAAGCAAGCCTGAGCTCATGAAGCAAGTAAGGGCAGCACCAGCCAGTGGTGTTTTCTCCTGTTCCATCCAGCACAATCTTCACCCTTTGCTGGAACCCTTGGAGGAAGTGCCAACCTTCCATTTGCTTGCTAAAATACACGTGCAGAGTTCAAATACATTCAGAGGGATGGGTGAAAACACATTTGAGCTTAAGCAGTAAACTATTGCATGTGCATTATTACACATGTCCCAGGCCATATTTCAAGAAGTTCATTCAGTGTGTGGGAGACATTTTACTAGAAACTCACTCCAAGATCACTCTTCTTCACTTGTAGCACTATCAAGAGTACAGTTTATGCATTATTCTATTGATTTGCCTACCTTAGGAAACAGTCTTCTTTCAGTTATGCCAGAACACAACTGCAAGAAGTACTATGGCACCAGGACACTAGTCTATACCTAGCAAGGTATTTTTTGCATGTGTGTGCTTCACTTCTACACCCGTTAGTGCACCAACACACCATGAAGGGCAAAAAAGCAAACTTACAGAAATACAAGCACACCTCTGTGAAAGGTATTTTAATGTTTTTGTCTCTACAGCTGAAAAAGTTACCTTTATCCTAAGTTACTGCATTCATGCTCATACTCTCACCCACATTTGCACAACAGTAAAATTCACACCAATCACCAGTATCACAAGTACATATGATCCTTGAAAGAAACCTCAGTGAGATTCATGAAGGTTTTCTTACAAGTCAGAATTTACTTCCACTGAAGTCAGTAGCAAAGTTCTCACTCAACTCAGTGTGAGAGTGATTAGACCTAGTGGGGCACAGCTCCGGGGTAACAGGGTAGCCCCTTTTTGCACAGGAGACGGGGGAAATGACACATATGGTTAGCTGCCAGTCACTTTTGGGGGCGTGGAGGGAGAAGTACCTGGGCAAGTGACAGGCTCTATTTTGCAGACAATGAATAATAGGTATGATACATTGCAAAGGATAATTCCCCTGCAGCTCACCTTATACAAACCTGGTGTGCCTGGGTTAAGAGTGCACCTGCCTTTCCACTCCTTCCATGCTTGGCTACCAGCTGCCATCATGAAAGCAGGCTGCTTGGCAGCAACACTGGTTTAGTTCAGCACTAACAGAAATGCTTCTGGTCATGAAGATACGATTTTCTGGAAGTTCTCAAGTATAAAACTGTTTCAAGAAAGACTGCCATTTAAACATGGACTGCTGACAGCATTATTTCACTAAGTTGAACTGTCTGAGTCACTCTCCAAAGCAAAGTGAAAAGTATGCTTTGCTTGCAATGATTGGACCAAACCCCCTCCCTCCACAAATTAAAAACAAACAAACAAATAAAAAGGAGGGAGGGTGTCCCATTCTTCCCATCATGTGTTACTGATGTAGTTACAGCAGTATTTTAAACACACTGCTCCTAGCTGGTTTTGCCACAATCCCCATGACTAACACAGCCAAATACCGTTCAGCAGCCTTGGTGGAATCTCACAAACTCACACCAACTCTGAATTCAGACCAAAGTGAATTTTATATCCAGATTTTTTGGCCTGGCCAGTAGTCCATTGCAGTGTAACCTAGCAGGAAAACACTGCTAAGCACATGCTGAATAACAGCCTTCTCTGAGACATTTCAAACTGAACACACTCAAAGATACCAATTCTCCTGAGAAAAATCAGGTCTCAAATACTTTTTTCTAAAAGGGAAGAAAGCCTCAACATTTCACATGTCTAAGGGGGCGGAGGGGAAGCAAGTTAGAACAAGAATAATTCAATCCTATGGAAATGCGATAACTATAAAATCAGCCACATTAGAAAAACATTCTGTTTAAACACTCAGGTAAACAGGAGCTAATTGTTTTAGGGCAGCTTCATAAAACATCAATGCTTCAGCAATAAATAGCTTCCATCAGAAAAGTTGCCCAAATATGCAACTACTTTATTTCCTTACTGATCTTATACCAAATTTATGTGAAAATGAAAATGACGACCCTTTCAGGACGAGTGATTCATCTTACTTTGGCCTGTTCTCTTCTTAAGAAAAAGAGTAGGTAATACTCAGTAATTTTTCCCATTTCAATTTTTAAAGAATGTTTTCTTTTTAAAAATTGACTGTTTTAAACATTTGTGGCCTACAATAGCATTCTGACCTTTGCTTCGATGTTCTTCTATTTGGCTTTCTAATCTTATCTTTTTATATTTAGTTATACAAGACCACAGTAACTGCTGAAACTTTGAATACCTTATACATTGATATCAAAGTATACATAAAAACAGGACAAAGAAGATCACAAAGCTTATGTTTGCGCTGGGAAGAGAAGGCCATTAAAAGCACTTCTTGAGGTGTGTAACTCCTCCTTTGGTGGGGGGGCGCGGGGGAAAAATTGCTATACATGAGTAGTTTGTGTAACTGTGCTACCAGGCCTCAGGCACACTCTACATTTCTGAGCATAGCCCTTCTATTACCTGAGGTCTGACTCGACATTCCTTGCTGGTCACAGATACTGCTGCACGGTTCCTCTGCTGCAGAAAAGCCGCATGGAGCTGCAGAGTCAATAGGTGTTATCAAGCTCTTTGACTCTGTCCAGATGCTATTAATATTTTGGTAGGGTGGGGGTTAGAATTCTTTACCCGTGCTAGCGCATGGAGTTGCTCTGACATATTTACCTTTTAAAAAAAATAATTCTTTTACTCTTTTTTTCCATCCAATACATTCGTAATACATTCAGCATCCAGCCATCAACTTGGTTTCACTCTTTGGTTTCTGGACACCAGTGGTGCTAGATTTATTCCTGTAAGTTATAAAGCCCCCTCAACCAGCAAAGTCACAGTCACATGCCACAGCCTAGAGGAAAGCTTGCAACAGCAACTTTAAAGTAATCACTTCAATTATTTTTTTTTTAATGTTAAGTACATATCTGTGTAAACAGACATGTACAGATGTAAACATCTGTTAAGCTGTATGTACCAGAAGCTACAGCAGGGTCTAGCTCCCACAAAAGAGAGGCTTAATATGGCATTAGTGTCACCTAGTGGGCTACTGTGTGTTCCTTAATGGTGTGAAATACTGCTCAAGGTATCTGTTATTACAAAAACTGAAGGCATCTGAGAAAATATATTCTATTTAACAGATACAGTTTCAAATTAATCCTTTCTGAACAAAGAAATGAGAGCCAAATTTCAATCAGATATTATTGATACTAAACACATTTTAATAAAAAATTACCTATCTGTAATTTACCTTAAGTTATGAGAAAACAATTTAAAATTCTACTTTAATTTATGTAACTCAATTTATATAAAAATAAATTGTAAATGTTTGATGTCAAAACTGTAAATAAAGTTCAAATACCGAACAGGTAAGTCTTCATCAAAGGACCAAGAACAAGTACTAGGTTTAAAATTAAGTTACCTGAAAGCAGTAACTTCCACTGCATTTGTGGAGAAAATGTCTTTGCTCTGTAAGTCACTTAGTGGAGGTTGGTGCAAAGTTGAGAAAGTAACTGGGAATTGAAAAAGCAAGATCACATGTTTTCCTCCTCATCTGAGAAAGCAAAGCAGAGAAGTTTGAGTTCTTCTAGTTCTAAAAGCTTGCACTCTGTTACAGAAGGATTAGTTACCTTATTAGGGCTAACTCTCTTTGGGTTACCTCGCGTGTACGTGCATGAGGGTGGCTTTAGTAAACTGCACATGCTTAAAGGACACAATTTAAAAAAAAAAGAAGCATAATTTGTCATATCCTGAATCAAAAGTTTAACAGTTGTAGTCTAAATAAATGCATGCGAGCCATGTAATCACTTAGAAAGTATGGAGGCATACAGTGCATTCTCTGAACTAACAAAAACGTAGTGCCAGATTTAGTGCAAAGGCTATATTTAGCAACATATTTTAACGGTCGTCTACCAATAGAGATTGCTTCTGAGAAAACAAATACAAAAATACCAAAGCAAAATGAGATTAAAAGCACCAATTTAAACCAAGCTCTTATTGAACAAAATTATTATTTAGATCAGTTCAATAGGTGTAACTGGAACATCAAGGCAGACACGTAAGTGTACCTACACAGAGGCTCACAAAGGCCAGAAATACGAGGGGCAAAAACCTCCCTGCTTTCACTGTATCCCCACCCTCTCCTTCCGCCCTCAATCTCTACAAAGCCTGTTAGTGCTCCACACAACACCATCCCCCACTCAGAGATACTTTTTTTCCCCCTCTACAATCCTTGCATAAGAGAACATGTACTGTCCTCAACGGAAGACCTGAGCTGTGCCCTTCTCTCCTGTGACCAATGGCATGGGGATGTCTGTGATGACTGCCTCACCTCCTGTTTTAGTTCTCTTTTTCTGTCCCCATAAATGAAGAATAATAGTAAAATTCAAAAGCAGCCCTGTGGGTCCATCCAGGAAAGCAAGACTGCACACAGAAACTAGATCACCCACAGAAACCAGCAGAGCAATTCTTTGACAAAACAGTATCTGGGCAGTTTGCTCAGGTGCTTTCCTCCCCACACTTCAGCATCCTCTCACCCACTTTGGCCCCATCACCACACAGCCAAACAGAAAGCTTGATAGGGACATCCTTGACAGTAACCCGTTTCCGCTAGACATGTCTCTCAGGTGGGCAGGATCTTCCTCTACTGATTAATAACCAGGAAGACTTTGCAGGCATGCAGGCCCACAGCTCTGTTTGGAGCTCCCACCTGAACACAGGCCAGCCATGAGTAAGAGCAAACTAAGCGGAGATCTCACAACCTGGAACTGAGCATCCGGATCCCACAGACAGCTTCCTCCAAAGGAAGCCAACGGTGCAAACTGCAGTGAGGGCCCCCACAGTGTGAAACCCTGGGTCACCTTTAATGGAATACTTTATCTTCTGCTGCTGTGGTACACAACACTGAGGCAAGACAGGTAAGCATAAACAAGCACATAGGAGAGATTTAAGGAAAATACTGACTTAGTATTTGAGGGTAATGCTGAAAGGATAGCTTTCTCCTTGCACATTCAATTCTCTCTCATATTAATGGGAAATGGACACATTCAACCAATCATTACACTTAGCTATATTCAAAGTTTACTTCCCTTATTTAAGATATTCCATACCAAGAAATAAAGTTAAAAACTTCCTCCTCTTGCTCTAGTTCTGACACTTGTGCTCTCTAATTAGTGCAACAGTTTAAGAATGGCAATGGAGCTTCTCCTTACTCTTTTAACACTGGAACCCTTTCTTAATCAATAGAACAGAAACAACAAACTGTGAATAGTTACTTGTATTAATATTTTTGTTACCAGTTTTGTCATTCTTCATTTGCAGGCACCAAATTTTCTCCATAAACACCTCTGTTTCTCCAAAAGCAGCTGGAAATTAATGATGCTATTTTTATTTTCTTATTAATTTGTATGCCATTGCTCTGTAATCAGTGCTGGATCATGCTGCAATTTTGCGTACTTGTTTCAAACTATATTATGAGCACTTGATGACTGATGTTTAACACAATGTATGAAAGTATCTCAAACAAATTAGAGGGAAGAAATACAAATAAAAGACACTTCAGTTAAATAAGAAAAAAGGAAAGGCATATTCCAACGACAGGTAAACCCTCAAACTCAAAGGTTTGTGGCACAGAGCACTCAATAGAACTGAGACAGGAAGTTTGCACTATTCAACATGGGTATAAAGAAACTTTTTGCAAAGAGAAAGAACATCCGAAGCCAAACTTACCAATGGAGTGGAGATGATGTTACTTCTTCCCAACTCTATCCTCCCCAACCACTGATTTAGAGTACATCACAACACCTTCCAGCCTAGCCAAATAATCAACTTGGGAAGCAATATATACCTTACCTTCCAGCCTAGCCAAATAATCAACTTGGGAAGCAATATATACCTTAACAAAATGGCACAGTTGCCACAAGACTTGTCATCTACCGACTCGCACTCACACTTCATGCTCTTCCACCCTCTGCTCATTTATGGAAACTATGTGCATTTCAGCAACGTCTCTATTTCCCGCCCTTCCTGCGTTGCTCATCATCAGGCCAGGGATGCCTATAAGCTTGTGCACCGATCACTGAGTGCGACGGCTGCGTGACCTTGGCAGGACTATCCGCGCATCAGTAATTAAGAATAATGTGAAATCTGCAGCTTTCCCAAGGAATTACAGGCCAACAGCAACTTCATGCAGCAGAGCTGCAGAGAGGTGCACGCTGCTGATGCGGCTCAGGTTCTGGCTCTATGTTCAGGAACCCAACTGCACAGCTGTAGCTGCAGGACTGAGCTCTTCAGTAGTTAAGACAGGATACACTGATGCTCCTGTACTTCACCCCATCACAGGGAGAAAAAAAAAGTCAGCATGATGGTGCTAACTGTAGATGACTGTAGGTGTGATGTGGCTCAAAGACCATTGTGGAAAGCAAATTAAAACATGGCCAACCACAAAATGCCTTTTTCATTAACCTGCCAAAAAAGTGCAACTTCCTCCCAACTTTTACAGACAGCTTTTAATACAGGACATCATTAAAGTCAGCGGAGCTGAAACATTGCGGAGTTAACTTCGCACTGAAGAGGCTGAAGGTAAGAAATCAAGTTCTCCCTCACCCCTTCTCTCCCAAGGTTTTCTTTATCCCATTTCATCTCCAAATCTCTCATGATGTCTTTCTCTTAAATATTGCTTTGACAGCCACAAAATAATGCATTGTCTCATACACAAACAGAAACCTAGGATTATTTGCTTCATAAAAGAACGCACATGCTGAAGAGTAAAGAATTACTATTCCACCACCAGAGCTACAACCCTGATCATTATTTCGTGACATGCCTTACCAACTGCAATTGCTGGGTAACTCCTGATTGTGTGGGACATGGGTGAAAATGAACAACAAAATAAAACAAAACACCCAAAACCAACCAAACAGAAAACCCACAAAACACCCATCAAAGAAACAAAGAAAAGGACAAGACAACTTCCTGACAACACCTATGTCTAAAAGTCTAAGGAGCTGGCAGAAAAAAAACATACTGGGGAAAAAAACAGCCAAAAAGGTATAGGCTGAAAATTGTCAAACCAACAGCAGTAAAGTACTGCCCAGCACATCCAGCAGTACACCTTAGTCATCAATCCATGACCCAGCCCACCAGAGGTCCAGGACCAAGTTTCAGCTTTCTTCACACTTGAATCCTGCCTAAGGCCAGTTCTGCTCTCAAGAGCACCAAGGAGCAGGCCCTGCCACAGGAAACTCTGGATTTCAGAAAAGCAGGATGAAAACCCTCCTGAAACTGTGGATGGCAGAAACCTTCCTGTCACTACATGTGCATAAGGGGAGAGTAACTCCTCAGCTGGGTACAGTTAATGGGGTCTCGCAATATCTCAAAGCAGCTTCCTCAACAGTTTACTATATACCTAGTGCCTTTCAGATAGAAAAAAATAATTAACAAAAAGAACCCAACCAAAAAACCTACCCAAAGAAACCCAAACAGGCAGAGGGAAGACACACCTTCTCACTTCCCCTCAGCAAAGGAAGGTAGAGACAGAACTTGTTAAACTTCTTGTCCGAAGAGATTCCACTTTAAATATTCCATAAATCCCATGATGTCCAAGTCCACTGAATTATTTTTATCTTTGCTGAACGAGGCTCTCTGTGACATTAAGGGTCAATAAAATGCTGCTTCTTATTTTCAGCACATTTTATAGAATCTCTCACATCAAAACACCCACCTGGAAGATTTCTGACAATAAAAATTCCATGCTTCCTAAGCAACTGATTTTCTTAGTGTAGACTTACAAAATCCTGTTAACTTTCCTTCCTCTCGCTGAAAAAAATGAAGTTTTGTTGTAGTAGCTTTCTTTGTACTCAGATATGCCTGAAGCTAGTGTATTTTCACATGCTGAATTGTCCATGCTCATAAGGACTTGCTAGTACATTATGCATGTGTGCTATAAAGAAAAAGGCATGAACACTGGAAAGTGTCAAAACAATGCTTTTCCTCTTAGTTGATTCATCTTTAATGTAATCAAATGTGTAAATATTAAAAATAATAAAATGCTGCTATTATTGTGAGACTGCTACAATTAGGTCTACACCCAGGCGTAAAGTAAAGTATGCTTTACTCCTCAAATACAGTTCTTTTTTTAAGAATCAAAGGCAACTCATGTTCTCAGTAGCAAAACATTAGTAATCAGCGAGTCTGAAAATCTTACAGCATGCTTCATAGGTCTAGAAATAAAAGTTCAAATTAGTAAGTTACCCTATTTATCACAATACTGCCAGAATGCCAAAGTAGCTGCTTCTGTCAATTCCGTGTTTCAGAAGCAAATTAGTTGTGATTTCAGATTATGAATATGAAAAATAACCTGATTTATAAAGAATTAGTTCACATGAATACATACTTTAAATACTTCACTATGAAAACTAGTATCTTACTTGAAAAAGTTAATACACTATTTACTACTAACTTACTTGTAACACACATAGGAGCTTAAATACCACATTTAGTGGCAAAAACTCTTAAGTAAGTCTCCTATGTTGGGACTTTCCTGTCCATAAATGTAACAGAATTCAAAGTCACTAACTTCACACTACTCTGGAGGTGGGTTGATGATTTTTTTTTTTTAAAGCAGCAACATGAATGAAAGTTGAATTAAAGTTCAGTATTAACAGAAGATGCCCAACTGGCACAGAATTCAGTGAGATTACTCACATGTCAAGACAGGCATTTGCCAGGAAAGCTTCAGAGCCGTAGTATACACCAAAGGAAAGGACACAAAACGAAGGAGTCTGATCTGGATTGTAGTCCATTCCCTGCTAATGCTAACCTGCTAAGCGACTGCAGGCAAGCCTACACTCCTTCACTGCTCTGTATCTCAGATGCCTAAAACTGGGATAAGAATGAGCATTCCTTGCTTTGAGGTGTGCAATTACAGTACGGCTTACATATTTCGTCAGACAGGACAGAAGCACATGAACAAGGTAATGCCTACAACTGCCAATTATTAGTAATATTATTAGAGAGAATAATGTGTGGTGGTTTTTTTTCTTTTCCAAGCAAAGCAATCCAACAGCAACCCATCAAGCCATTCTTAAAGAAATCCTCACACTGGTTCAGGTCTTATTCCTTCTGAAACTGTCAAGAATGTTGACAGCCTTTGTGAAATTCCATGTCCACTAGTAGTACCAGGCTCACCACATTGCTCTCAGACAGAAACACTGTACCATTACTGATTTAATACAAATAAAGCAATAAAAAGGAAGTACGTCCTAATAATCTTTTGACATAAAACAGAATGACGGTGATACCCCAGGAAAGGGGGCAAACACAGCTGAAGGGAAAGAAATTAATTTCACTTTTTCCTGTTGCTTCTCCAGAGTATTCTGAAATACATATGACTATTCCTTCAATCCACCTTTAAAAAAATGAGTGATAAATGAAACAGACAATTAACATTTCAGTAAGGTAAAAGAATACCCACACTGCTTTAAAACAAATCTAATTGAGTTGTGAATCTGTCCCAATATATGGGCACCATATGATTTAACTATACAGGGAAGTATCCTTAGTCTCCATTTGCAGGTAACAAAGGGACATATGGCTGTGCTTCCAAGAATAAACTCTAACCCTGGAAGGCACCGGTGGGACACAGCAGTGTTGCTGAGTCCACCAGTTGGCTAATGCAGCAGAGGACAGTTGACTCAACTTTTGTGACTGAAGTTTGTAAAGTGGCCTGTGGTTTTGACTACATCACTTGCCAGAGCTCACAGAGACAGCCTGCACCACACTCAGAAATTAGAACTGGAGTTTCAGTTCAGTTCCAACTGTAATTTATACTACCTTCCTCCCCAGAGGAACCCCCTTCAGATAAAAAAGGAGGCCTGGACACTACGCAGGCCGCGTAACACCAAAAGAGAGGGAGCGTTTCCTCTCACAAGCACACAGATTTCGCTGCTGGTGTGTTCATAACTTTCCCGTAACAGCAAAGCCCTGTACATGGCAGGTCCCATCTACCTCACCTGCACCTTCCCCACCATCACGCACAGTGTTAGAGTAACTCTGCCCAGCAAACTCGACCTAAGCTTCCTTTCTTCCTACCGCTCTGCTACCAGCTCTGGGCCACAACACTGCTCTGCCTAACGCCGTGGTGACCAAGCTCCAGACCCATTACACATCCTTAGCCCACAGACCACAAACAGCAGCAGGAACCTGGAATAACTTTAAGCTCTGAACGGGAGCAATCATATCAGTAAATTTAACAAGACTTGTCATCTGCTTAAAGATATTCACATGCTTACAGGATCACAAGTTACCGAACCACTAATTTACAAACAAACCATATTAAGATCACTCCTGATGAAAAAGAAAAGTGTTAGCTATAAAATAACTGCACAATTACCTCTGATATTTTATGTGTAAAACTGACATTTAGTATCTTTAATTATTCAAACAACAGCTATGAAGGAGAAAGGTTTTCTTCTCTGAACAGGAAAATAAACATGGACAAATTCCTCTCACTACCACTCCTACACTCCTTTCCTAAGTAAACCTCCTGCTGAAACCACTGGAAGCTTTGCAGGTGACAGGTTTATGAGCAGCCCCCAAAAACTCACTGAGGACAAGCATCTTAAATATTCTGAGTTTACCCAAATGCAGAAATCAGTTATGTTTCTGCTAAATTATGCGTCTGCGTGAAATGGTCCATCAGCTTGCTTTGCCAAAAGGGAGAGAAGTATGCAACAAACTCTTGAGACCCTGGGCCTATTTCTGGAGCATTCACAAAGCCTCTTGCTAAGCGGCTCCTTGCTTGTAGCTTGTGATGCACCAGCACTGCACCCATCACTTGTTAATCAAGACCAGAACCCAGGTGTCTCTCCTGTACCTCAAGACTGAATTACTAAACTCCATTCGTGGAACTGTTCCTTTACTGAGACCTCTATAACAAAATAAATCTTCGCTTTCACCAAAATACAAGTTCCCTGAGGTAAACAGAAGTTTCCTGTCATGGACAAACCTAACAAAATATCTATTCTCCCCTAACTAGTCACATTATTTTTATCACTTTTTTTTAAAGCTATGAGGAAATGTATTTCTCTGCTTCCTCTAAAGCTTCTAGTATGACTTTTTTTTTTGTCACAGAGATACTTTACCCTTCTTTGCCATTTCTTCACACCAGTTCAACACCAGGCAAGACCTACATTTAAGACTATGAACAAAACCAAGGTCCACTCTGCTTATAGTTGCAGGGAGATGATGATCACCACCTAATTTCTAGGATCAAACTTCCATGTATCCAAAAGACCTCATCACATAAAACTAAAACCAGATGATGACTGAACATAGTACCTGAAGCAAAGTCCCCTAGCTATTCTTGTTCTGTACCCTTTACTATTACTCCAAATAAAGAAAGAGTCCATTGGACTTACAGCACTCTAATCTGACTCTTACGTGCAAACACAGAAAATTAAGTTCAGAAAACAATGCATTTGTATTCAGCACCGAACAACAGTTCAAACCCTATCCACCAGATTTTTTTCATTTCACAACATATTTTTACTTTGTAAGAACCGTTACCCCAGTTACTCTACACAGAACATGATCCCTGTCAGTAACGCTATAAAACTCAAAGCAATATTCTCCTATTCAACTAGTATGTCATTAAGTATTTCAATAATTTAATTTGGTGTTCACACTCTCAGACCTACACACACCAACCTCACTGCCCACAAAATCTGAAAAGCTGAAATTTGGGTGTAATTCTACAGGAACTGGAGAACAGGCAGAATCCTCTCTCCGAACCATCTCCCCACAGTGGTTAGCCTAGCCTTGAGACTAGTTTTGTGGTCATAATATCACACCAGAACAGCTGCTTCCAACAACCCCCTTTGAGACAGCGTGTTTGGGAACATGCTTATCCTATGTCTGCTATACACTGCATGGAAAAGGTCAAGAGTATGTTATTAATCATTCACATTTATGAGCACTAACCCTAAATACGTGTATTGTCTTGCTTTTGATTATGTACACAATAGTACCATTAAAAAAAAATTACCTCCCGCTTCCCCATTTTGGGCCAAATGCAGTTCAGTGCCACCATGGGCGACTGCGTGAGAAGCACTCCAAGTGCCACTCATTTCATGTCACCTATCAATATGACCCCAGGAGTTTAGAACATCTTCTCTAAACTACCACTTCAGCCTAAAGACGTCAAACCCTTCAAAAGGTGTCAAAACTTTTCCCAGCATACAGATAAAAACCGTTGTGCACCTGGAAGCTCAGGAATACTAGTAAATTAGTCACTAAGATTTATCTTTCAAATTGATAGGTACCTGCATTAATCAATGCCAAAAGAAAAAAAAAGCAGTAACGTGGAAAGAGCATGGACGGAATTCTAATTAGCTCTGAGTTTGTGTTGAAACTGAACCAACTCCTGTTGCAGTAGTATTACAGTCCCGCTAAACTCACTGATTCTTGACCTCCAGAGACTTCCAACTACCTATTGTTTATATTTTCCTATTTTTCCTACCACTGAATTTTAAAAGAACGCTTCATTCTCATTAAGTTTTCAACCCATGTGCTGCACGTTGCATTCTAATGTTACTTTGGTTTAAAACTTTTGCCCTTTATCAATTAGCTAGTTATCTTTACAAAACCAGGTTTAAGAAAAAAAAAAAAAGAAGAAAAAAAATAAGTCAAGAGAGATCTAAATGCGCACAGCCTTTTTTCCTTCCCAGATTATTCAGACCCACCCCTACATACAAACTTTGTAATCTAGCAGTTGCTATGAACACCGGCAGAAGACATGTTTTTCTGACGCGCTAAAACCTGAACAAGCATCTTCCTTGTAAAAAGTGGCAGCACGAGAACCTCTATCTTATAGACAACCACCGAGCTCTTTTCTTGTGTGTACAGTTTACATACTTACCCAGGAAGGCAAATGGAAATTACAGACAGACGAAGATGAAGCTGTCTCAAAGCCTTTGTCATGTGATAGTGACCTATAAAGTATCAAATAAAGGCACATCATCAGCACACCATGATTTTACAATATTGCAACTCACCACAATGTCAACAAGAGAAGAGATCCCAAAACTTGAAACTTGCTTCCTCCTCGCCCCCACCCCAGCTAAGTTGCCATTAAAACAAGATGACAGTCGCAGAAAATCTTAAGGAGCAAACAAAAGATGCACCGTGTCTTTAAAGGGCATTAGGACTGGGCAAATGGAGCAAATCGTCTGAGTGTGCATCAGCAGGGTGGGTTATTTTTCCTCCGTGTCTCTTGTACACAGGGATGCATGTTTATGCTCTCACACAGATATACGTACGTACACACGGGGATGCATCACGTAATTATTTACATGCACACAGAAACATGCATGCATTATCAAAATAAAAGGCAGAAAGTTGACCACCATCTGCAAGGAGGCATACATAACAGTAACCCCCGGGAACTTACACAAGTGAGCGATCAATCCACACGCGTGGATAAGCCAAACAACGCAAAATTAACAAGAACAAGCCGCCAGACTGCAGGTACGAGATCCACCCGGGGAGAGAGAGAGAGACAGACAGACAGAGGGACGGACGGAAGGCTGCAACGCTGTAACACAGTTTCAGGTAATGCCCGTTCCCCTCCCGGCAAAGCCCAACCGAGCTGCCCGGAGTCCTGCGACCGCCCAGCCAGCACCTCCACCACCGCAGCCCGCAGGGAGAGTGGCGAGACCCCCGGTCGCCGCCGCGGGGGGAGCGGCGTTTGCAGCCGCCGCCCGCCCGCCGCCCACCCCCGCCCGTGCAAAGTGTAGGGCCACCGGAATCCGGGCTCCGGGGTGGGGTGGAAAGAAAAGGTATTAAATATGGAGAAAGACCGCCGTGACCCAGGGTTTTCCCGTCTGCCCACCCGACACCCCCGCGGCCCCCCGCCCCCGGTCACCATCAAGTTTGCATCTTAGTTACAAAATGTCGATCTTGAAGGCTGACAAGACACAGGGAGAGGGGGAGAGAAAGAGAGAGAGAGTGTGAGTGAGTGAGAGAGAGAGAGAGAAGAGAGAGTCCATCTTGCTTTGAGGGGGGAGGAGAGGAG
>VZTU01016584.1:157460-179242 GCA_013400835.1 Zapornia atra | reverse complement strand
AAAAGAAAGAGAGAGAGAGAAAGTTCTATGTACCACATGCCTACTTAAGCACTTCTTACTGTTGAATTCTTGTGTTTCTTTTCTAACAAAACATGATCTTGATGATTATTGTAGCCAAGAGGGACAACCTGGCACCAGGCTGAGAGGAAAGTATCCAATAGGCAAATTCTTTTTCTCTCTCCCTGCTAATGAGAAGTCCAAATTTCATTTGTTAAGGAGACAGCTTCCTTGAAACTAAATTAACTCTCATTTTTTCAATTAATATAAAGCATGAAAGCACACTTCCTTGTAATGCTTCCTTTTCTGCAGCAGTGGTCCCCAGCCAGCTGGCAGCTCATCAATTGCATGTCCCTTGGAAGTTTCTTGCTGATCTAGTGCCTTCCAAGAAAGGCAAAGTACCACACTGTTGCCCAAAGTGCACTCCTCTGTCACTCTGTTTGCTTGTGGGATAGCCCAGGTTTGCAACTGCTGAAAGCTAATGCAAAGGTGGAAGGAGTCACACAGCCTATGCCTAAGACATATATGGTCCCTACATTTAGATGTCCCTATGCCACCTTCTCTCTTCCTCCCACATTCTGGTGATGCCCACACAACTGAAGCCTGGGGAGGCATTGCAGGTCTCAGAGCCATAGCTTGCTCTGCGTGGTACCCTGTACAGAAAACAGGCTTTCCAGAGAAGACCAAAAGGCAAACTGCCATAGCCTCTGAAGCATCCTGATCTTTGGATGGTCATCACAGGTGCAGCTGCAATGCAGTTTGTGATGTTCTTGGAAAAAAGCTGTGATGCCAAGTGACTGCTAGCTGAGTGGAAAACAGAGAGCATCATAACATCTCCGTTGCTCTCACCAAAACCTGCTGAAATTGCACTGACTATCCTTGGGAAGAAACAGGACAGGACTGGCTAATACCAATAACTCAGCAGTAGTACTCTGGCTCTGACAGGTTCTCCTGTCAAACAGACCACTAAGCCTCACTTCATGCCCAGAGGCTTGTTTTTCAGCTCATTCCCCACAACTCTAAAATACTGCACAGTGAACTCATAATGAAATCTTAACCTTTATGTTGATATGGCTAAAATGCAATTAGGACAGTACAGAGAACATTGTATATGGAAAAAACCCATATTTGTTATTTGGCAGAGACCAGAATGTCAGAAGCTGACAGCTATTTTAGGTATCAGGAAGGGAGTGAACATTGAGTTCATAATGACACTTGGTACACAAACACAGTGCTTGATAGTACTGATGGTATTTAGCAATTCTGAGAGAGTTCATTTTAATATGGGAACAATAATAATTGTACATGCACCATCATAAAGCAAAATTTGTAAAATAATAATTCACTGTCTATACTACTTGTTTCATGCACAGTGTCTGCCTTTAGTATGTTAAATAAAAATAATTTAAGAAACCTACTTGCATTTCTGAGTCAGCTGTGACTCAGAGTTGTCACTTTGACTGCATAGATTCCAGACCCAGTCTTGTGCTTTGCATTATCCCTGTTTCCAATGGTGGTACAGTAGAAGATAGAAGTGCCATTGTTGTCTTTTGTTCTCAGGCATATAATGAAGAGTGGATATAAATATATAATAATTCTGATACAACACTGAGACTTTATTGATAAAAAACAAATCTTACTATGTTTTCCCATGTTGTTCCTTCTTCTACATTTATAATTTCCAATTCCTCCCTACTAAAGTTTAGAAAATGTTAGCTTAGGCACTGATAGGCTTCATATCAAGTACTGCTTAACAATAAGAAATGCTAGTTTTGACAACCTTAACTCTATTATTAGGTCTGCCTTGCTAAGAAAACCCTGCTAACCTAGACAAGGCTTGATTCCCATCTTTTACTTTAAGCCACTCAAAAAAAAAAAAAGAGAAAGAATTTGCATGTCGTGAAAGCACAATATCATGCTCTTCTCTCCTTCCCAATTTATCATGAAAAATATACTAGTTGTTATGATTCATATAGTGAAATGCAATGTATCTAAGTTTAAATGAAAACTACAGCAGTGCTTAACTTCAGTAGAGCAGAACTAATAGAGAATTTGAGTTTCTTCTTTCTGTACTTCTTCCCTTGATCAAGTTTAACCACCATTTTTCTTGCACCTACAAATCTCTCAGATAGATAAATGATACTTAATGGCCTGCCTTGAGACATGATTTTTAATCCTCAGAGAAAGAGACCAGAAAATCCTCAAATACAAAAAAACCCCCCAAACTCCAAACAACCCAAAGCTGATTTATAGATTACACTTCTCTTCATAACTCTGATAGAAGAGGAAATACATTTTTTTTTGCATTGTAAGGAATTTAAATGAGTGCAGCTTTGTGATAAATTCTGAACGATGCATGAATGGATGAAATGAAAATGCATTCAACAAACTAGTGCATTCTTATTCTCACCCAGGCTGGCAGATCAGAAGAGGCAGCTTTATTTATTCTAACTCAAGGCTATAACATCTGTAAAAAGCTGTAGTGTAAATATAGACAAAAAAAAAAAAAAGAATATTTGAATTGTAATTCCCACTTAGAAGGTCAAGTGATTAACTTCAGATTCAAGTCATATATGCTAAAAATTGGTGATTTATTTTGATTTTTTAAAAGAACAATTAAGCAAACAGGGAAATGAAATTACTGTGTAAATAGTTAAAAAAATAATACAAGACCAGTCATAGCACACTTTTTCTTTTTGTTTAATTAATAAGAATGTTTAAAACATATAAAAATATTTCTCATCAAACTAGATCAATAATCTAGAAACAAGAAAATATTTTTGCAGTTATATAACACTTTGATGTTGATGTTAAAACTTAAAATGTATATTCTATTCAAAATAACAGTAAAAGTGGTTTTACTAAAGACTGAAATAAATTATTTCAGCATTCCTAAAAGGAGCCATTATTATTGATACCCACCTTTGAATGGCCCAACTGACTGTCCTACCCATAGCTTCTTCCTCTTCATTATCCTTGGCTTTTAATAGCTGTTAGAAAGTTAAAGAGAAAGCAGTACGGTAGAGAGTCAAATCTATTGAGAAGGACAAAACACACTCCCCACACCCATGTCATGGTCCACACCAAAGAGCAGGCTCATCTGCCTTCCTGGAGCTCAGGTATCAAAACCCTTTGACGATTTCAAAAGGAAGAGATTAAAGCACACAGCCTCACACACACCCACACACCCACATCCACACACACACCAAGCACTGCAGAGTCACATAGAGAAAGAAGTTATGACTACTGGTTCTTTTCATATACTGCAATACTTGTTCAGATAACCTGGGTCATGCCAGTTCTATCCAACAACAATATCCTACTACAACATCTAGTTAAAAAACTACTGATGAACATATTCACAAGGTCAAATTTAAGTTCATCTGATTATTCCAGGTTGAGAACAATTTGCATTCAGTCCTAGCTTCAGAAAGTAAAAGTAATGCCATAGATAATTTCCTCCTATTCATGAATAGCAGTGGATATTTTTAACACAGTTGGACATTTCTGCAGCATTTAGAAACATGATTTCAGGGTTACCCTACATTATCTAACAAAGAATAAAAAAATCTAGACATAGTCTATCAGAATATTTTTTCAGGAGCAGACAAAAGAAGCAGGGACTGCCAGCCGTACCTCCAGCTCTAGCCTCACTCTAAAAAGTATAAAAGTAGTTCCTCTGGAGAGAGGAAGAACTGATGCCACTGTGTGAGCCTAGTCAGGAAAAAAGGATTAAAGTAAACATCCGCTGGATATTATACAGCTCTGCCAATGCAGCACCGTGTAAAGTCATCGCACTATTACCAAGAAGACCTGTTTCTATACATGATCAGTTCATGAATGAAAACGAGGTTGCTGAGGCTGGACACAAAGTAAAAGATTGCTAGCTCAAGGGGAACATTTTAAAGAAGCTGCAGTGCAGTTCAGCCTTTCTTGCTTGGAAATGCATGCCACATTTGGTCTCCACATTTTTTCTCTACAGTTAGAAAAACTGAGTAAGAATTTTCACTAACACCAAATGCTGGTGTGGTTACAAAGCCCCTAACAAACACAACTGCCTTTTTTCATGCATGTCATTATAATTTTTCAACAATAAACTTGACTGTGAGTGCATTAGGAATATACAAAACGTGTCCTAATTATCTTCCCATTCACTATCACTAGCCAGTCTTTATACAGAGAGGGGGTAAGATACACCTGAAGGTCTAGGCTGAATAATCCCTTTGATAACCTCATACTGGCACAGCTGCTCTTTTCATTTTTAAATCTTATGCCAGGCAGGGAGAAGAGTCTGAGACTGCCAAACCGATTCCTACAGGAACTATATAATCAAGTAGTAGTGAGGGAAGATTTCTGATACTGCTTCACACACATAGAGAGTATCAAGTACACCAAAAAATACCCACTTAACAATAGAAAAGGCATTCTTTGCATACTCCAAGGGTGCATGAGGAACAAGATGACAAAAATGTGAGCAGTGGGTGGGAAACTTATAAACACGTTACCTAGTGCATTACTGGCAAGAACAATGTAATACGAAGTGTTGTGTAGATGAGCAGAGAATGAAGATTTATGTGACATGGTAGTCGTATAGTTTGTTGGCTTCCAGGGATTGTGGAGAAGAGCTTAGGTGGAGTATCTGTTACAGGACACTAAAAAGATGTAACCAGTGTTTCCATATGAATTTATTGCTAATACAACCAGAATTGTCATGTAGTGTTATTGCTAAAAATGTTACTTTGAAAGACATCACAGGTTCCCTTTTGTGTTATAATGGTATCAACCATAAAGGAAGGTAAAAATTATATGTTCCTTCATTGTAGCTCTAAGTTATTTTCCATAAAATCATGTTCATAAGCTATTAAAAAAATGTAGGTTTTCTTAGTAATTACTCCTATATATGTGTAGATACATACAGAAAATTATTTGTTATCTCTTGTAGGAAGCAGTACAATATATAATAAGAAGTATCACTCTTGGATTAAAAACCTGTGACTATATTAAAAAAATTTTAAAATCTTGACAGATCATAGAATCATAGAATCACAGGGGTTGGAAGGGACCTTGAGAGATCATCTGGTCTACCCCCCCTGCCAAAGCAGGCACCCTAACTCATATTGCACAGATAGGCATCCAGACATGTCTTGAATATCTCCAGAGAAGGAGACCCCACCACCTGCCTGGGAAGCCTGTGCCAGGGCTCTGTCACCCTCACTGGAAAAAGGTTCTTCCACGTGTTGGTGCGGAACTTCCTGTGCTCCAACTTGAGGCCATTGCCCCTTGTCCTGTCTCCACAGACCACTGAAAAGGGGCTGGCCATTTCCTCCTGCATCCCATACTTAAAATATTTATAAACGTTAATAAGGCCCCCCTTTAGGTTTTTTTTTTTCTCAAGGCTGAACAGACCCAGCTCACTCAGCCTTTCCTCACAGAGGAGATGCTTCAGGCCCTTAATCATCTTTGTAGCCCTCCTCTGGACTCTCTCCAGAGGATCCCTGTCTTTTTTATCCCAGGGAGCCCAGAACTGGACGCAATATTCCAGTTGGGGCCTGACCAGGGCAGAGTAGAGGGGGAGGATCACCTCCTTTGACCTGCTGGACACACTCTTCCTGATGCACCCCAGGATCCCATTGGCTCTCTTAGCCACCAGGGCACACTGCTGGCTCATGGCCAACCTGTCACCCACCAGGACCCCCAGGTCCTTCTCTGCAGAGCTCCTCTCCAGCAGGTCATCCCCCAGCCTGCACTGATTCCAGTGGTTATTCCTTCCCAGGTGCAAGACTCTACACTTGCTTGTGTTGAACCTCATTTTTTTTCTCCCTGCCGAGCTCTCCAGCCTGTTCAGGTCTCACTGAATGGCAGCGCAGTGTTCCTGCGTGTCAGCCACCCCTCCCAGCTTTGTATCATCAGCGTACTTGCTGAGGGTGGATACTGTTCCCTCATCAAGGTTGTCAATGAAGATATTAAACAGGACTGGACCCAACACCGAGCCCTGGGGAACACCTCTAGTCACAGGTGTCCAGTCAGATTCTGCTTCACTGATCACCACCCTCTGAGCCCAGTCCGACAGCCAGTTCTCAACCCAAGATAACTGATAATGCTAACTCAGGTTATAATGTGCCATTACAGTGCCTGTAGATTGGCTCTTTTAAACTAAACACCTTCTGACAGTTTTGGTAATTCCCCCAGCTCTGTTTCTTAGCCGAAGTCATGACCACAAAGCCCCGTCTTTAGATTTATTTCAGGGCCAGGTGACAGCTTTCCTCAAGCTTTTCTCAGACATCACACAGTGCTTTGACCAAAACAATACTGTATAAAGGCCCTCTGCCAAGATCATCCAATTTCCTGAGTAATCTTGCATTAGCATATGTTTTGAGAGAAAGCATTTAATTGCTCTTACTTTGCTCCCTGGCTTCAGATACATCTGGAGGTGTGGAGTGGAAACAGGTTTTAGTTTTACTCCTGAGTCAGGTCTAGGACACGTTTGCAATCTGGAAGGAAATATGGTCTCAAAGGTAACCTTCGTGTTTCCCCAGAAGCTTCTGAAGAAGATGTATGGTGTTTAACGCTGCTTAGATCATTACACTCTGCAGGTATATTTTAAAATTTCTGCAAAATGATGATTTCAGAATGCAACAGCATGGGATAGAACACAGGTATAGCAAAAAACGCCAAAAATACTCTCCACAGAAAACTTAAAAATAGGAAGAGATCTGGGTCCATTAGTCAGGTTATGCATTGCTCAACTAAGATATTGCAGCTTGGCCCAGCTGCCTTTCCCCAGAAAGACCCTAAAATACCTTTCAATGTCTAAAAGGGTGTTAGCAAAATTCAGTTTGCATTTGGCAAGAAATGTTTACAGGTGTTTATATTTCACTGTAGCACTTCATCACCATCAGAGATAAGAAGACGATGACACTGTCTGCTGGTTAAAACTTCAGGGCAAAACTATTTGGCGGCAGCCTAATCATCACCTCTGCTGGACAGAACCAGCAATGTACAGGTTTCATTTTCAAATGTGTTGCGTCCCTTTCAAAGTAGAAAAAAGATCAAATGTGTCCCTTCGGACAGACAGGCTGCAGAAGATATCACACTGCCTGTGAAGCTGCCCCATCTTCCCTGACTGGTGGTGAGCATTTGCTCCCACTCCCTGGTCGGGGAAACAAGGAGTGACCAAAATCACCACTGACTCCATATAACCAAGCCTGTGCATGACCAAAAAGGTGACTCTGATCTTTTGCCTTTGGATCAGAGAAGGACTTTTGAAGTGCATCATCCCCACCTATTGCAGGTCAGTTCTCAGTGGGCAGGGGTGTCAGGGACCAGTGGCCGGGCTCCTTTTGGATGAAACTAAGCCGGAAGTTGTGGCCCAAAGGTTTACCTAACATGGTACAACTGGCAATACAGTTTCAGCACACGGGAGGACATCAGACCAACTCTGAAGTAAACCTGTCATGCTGAAGGTACACTTCTTGTGCCTTAGCACTGTTTGGCTCTATAAATCTGATCCTAATGGCTTACACAGCTTGCTGATACAGATAGTGGAGTGTTGGTAGTACCAGGGCAAGATGAACCTTGGTCCACCAAGAAGGGTTTTCAAATTAGTCTTTCTTTTCTTATTTTATTTTTAGTAGAAAAGGAAGGGCTGCGAGTTGAACATATGTTTTATTTTACTGCAGATGGCAGTGGATGAGACCCTTTAAGAATGTGGTATTTTATAGAACCTTGCATTCCCATGGGATCCTTCCTCAGTTTAATCTTCTATATCCTCTAAAAAATTTGACCTACTCCTAAAAATATTATTTCTTACTTGTGGCTAGCTGCAGACTAGCTCCATATAAACTTTGTTTTATACCTCGTGGGTAGCTAGGAACATTGATCTCCAAAGCACTGCTATGGAATGGGCTGAAAACAACAGTGACATACTAAATTGTGTCACTCCGGGAGTGTTCAAGGTGTTCCCTAGAAGTTTCTCTTAAGTAATAGATTTGGTATTTACCAGCTTCACTTAACCTTATGAGGTCAGAAGGAGTCATGACACAAAATAGCTCAGTTGGTGATATGGTGAAAAGCTGTGAGTTATTTGTGAAGCATGATTATGCTGGCTCTTCAGACTCCTGAGAGAAAGTAAATGTCAAAAGCATCTTTAATCCAGCAGTTGAGCGTTATCAGGAACTGGTTTCAATATATTCATACCAGGCTAAAAAGGAAGGGTGACAAGGGTAATCTGACTTCATCTGCTACAACTGGGTACCATCTGGCAGTATAATGAAGAAGGGCACATTAAACCAGATTATATTCACCTGAAAAGGACCCCCAAACACTGAAGTTTAGACAAAGCATTCAAAGACCAATCCTTTACCTGTTGACTTCAGGACAGAATGAGCTGATCTCACTTCCACTTCTTGGAAGCAAGTAAATAGAAACCTCCATAAAGTGAGCAGTTAACACTTTCCGTGGTCTGCAGAGAGCTCTCTCCTCCTCTCTGGCCTCTCAAATATCTTTTGGAACAGAATTAACTTGACTCCTAGGTTTCCATGCATCTCCACAAAAAAGATACTACATGCTGGCGGGGTCACCTTGCTGAAAACAGCAGAGACTGCCAGAGGGCTGCAGGTTAGGAAGAGAAAGTGGAGAACCTGGTACTGATGTGAGAAGGACCCTGGGGTAATCCCTGGGGACCTGCACTCTGCACACTGCTCCAGTGCTCCTCACTTCAGGAGTCACTCGCCTGAGAGGCAAGAACAGGGGAAAAACATGATTTGCTTCCCTTGAAGGTCTTCTAGTGGTATCCTTTGATTAATTGCCTCAGGGGAAAGATTTAGCTCCATGCTGACTTTCGGCTATATCCTGTGTAATCTGCTAAATCTTGTGGAACTAGTTGGGGTTTCACATGTGGGATAGTCACTGTGTAAGCAGTGCAAGTTGCTGTGAGTTTGAAGAAAATTGTCAGGATCAAGTAGCACTGGTAAAAAGAATCAGCATTTGGAAAGTCCACGATAGTGAGAAAGCTTTTTTCTTATTTTTGAACGCTGTCCTTTAAGTGTATCATATCTAAGTGGTATAACCTGATCTTCTGGGTTTTGAAACGTATTTTGTACAATGCATTCTCTGCATTCCTAGGAGCTCTTTGAGAGGTGCAGGGAGGCAGCAACAGGCAACAGAAGATGAAAATAACAAGGAAGATTCACTCCTTGCAGTCCTTAGGTGGTTGTTCACTGACTTTCTCCTGACATAGATTCTTGGGGAAAGTGTTTCTCTTCCCTAATTATTAAGATTTTTACAAGACTTGATGCCTGAAAAAAGGGAATTCTTAATCTCCATTCTGAAGCTGACAGAAATTCTACTTCCCTAACGTGTTTTAGGATTAAAATAACAGTTCTGTGTGTGGAGACTGACTAGGACAAAACTTTCAGAAAGCAGAAATAGAACTTCTTTGCCACTTCTTCCATACTCATTCATTTGAAGGGATTACTGCAAGTTGAACTCTTTTCCACCTGGTTTCAGGGCATTCCAAGTGTACAAACAAGGACTATATTCATTGTTTTTTCTTAATGTATGTCATAATTATATTATACAATCATATATTATTTTATATATCAAGGCAATATGTTATTATCTATTTATAGCATAAAGTAATTATACAAAAATACAATTTATTATTCTAGAACACAACACATATACAATTATGTAATAATGTGGGGTTTTTTCATCTATGTATAACATATGAAAATAAATAGGCTAAACAATTTAATTGTGTCTGCAACTGGTTTTTACTTTAAATAAAGTAGTTGGAGAGTTTGAGTACACTCTCACACACAGAGTCTGATGGTTTTTCACTAAATATCTCTTGGTTCCCAGCTCTCAGCAGTCATATTGAAGACAAAGGTCACATATATTTCCCTCTTAAGGGTTTTCCTCCTTTCCTTTCTCCTCCTTTCAATCCCTTTCAAGAGGATGCCAAAGGACTACAATCACCTGCTTCAGGCAGGTAGACAGCAGTGTGGGACAGCATGTAGCCCATATGCTAGGTGAAGGAAAGTCAGCTGCCATAATCATGGTCTCCTCACCCTTGAGCCACTTCATATGGGAACATGATATGGCTCTATTATTGGCCATGCTGACTATTTAACCCTTGACTACTACTTCTTTTCAAGCATGCTTGAAAATGACATATTTCATTTTACATTACAAGTTTCATCACCAAAATAAGGGAATGAAAACATGCCTTAGTGTGAAGGTATTTTTCCTCTTGTCTGGCCAATGAACTAGAAAACTAATCAATACTGCCTGCAGACTTGGTTAGGTGTATACTGAGCACAATTGGGACTATGGTGTTCCTGAAGAAGTCTGGATTTAAAAATAAAAGTTACAGAGCAAAGAAATTCAGTGTTCAAGGATGCATTTCACAAACAAGATGTTAACTTCTAATCAAGAGAGACACTACAATCTTAAACCTATCCAAGTAGAGAAAACACCCTATTTGGGGAAAGGAATATTGAATTTCATTACGCAAATAGTCATCAAACTAAAACAAAGAGTTTGTACTGCAACATAAACCACAGGTTGTAAAGACATATTTCAGAACATTTCATATCCATTTCCCTTTCTAGATTCAAATCCAAATTATCGTTTTGTGAACTTAGCAAACAGAAGCATTAAAAATCTTCTGTAGTTGTTTCAAAAGACAAATTGAAGACAAACTAGACAAGTCAAAATTTAGAAAGTCCTTGTACGTATGTGTCATGGTTTAGCCCCAGCCACCAGCTAAGCACCATGCAGCTGCTTGCTTGCTCCTTCTCCACCAGTGCAATGAAGAGAAGTATCGGAAGGAAAAGGTAAAACTTGTGGGTTGGGGTAAGGAAAGTTTACTAGGACAGCAAAGGAAGAGGAAAATAACAACAGTGCTTAGAATATGCAAAGCAGTTGATAGAAAATGCAATGTTCTCACCACCCAGATCATGATGCTCAGCCCATGCCTAAGCAGCAACCCCTCCTCCCTGTACAGTTGTCCTGTTGTGTGTCATCGCCACCCCTCCACCTCCACCTGCCTGTATATACTGAGCATGACATCATATCGTATGGACTATAGACTACCCCTTTGGCTTGTTTGGGTCACCTGTCCTGGGTGTGCCCCATCCCAGCTTCTTAACTCTATCCCAGCTGAAAACAAGACAGTATGGGCACACTGTCACTTGCAGATACACACATACACATTCTCAAAATATGCATTACAGTCTGTGCATATGTATGAATAAAGTAATATACACATACTTACATGCACATATATATTTGCTAAATTAATTATTTTCAAAATTAAAAATTAGAAAACAAGTTTCTGAATTAATAATTATTTCTTCCCTCTTAATTGTTCCTTGAAACTCATGAACTAAAGTGAAAAAAATGTAATTATATATTATTTTAAACCACAAAGCTTTGCACCTGCCAGTATGTGACTATGTCATTGGACAAATAAGAAATGGGTTCTAATGAAATCACCTCCTGGCTCTGCATCGAGTAAGAAAATTGTCAGAAACACATGGTGAAAGGCTGCATAACAAATTTAGAAGTCTGATTCATTAGAGTGGACCACATATCCCTTTTACTAAATGCCTACAAATTATCTTATTTTTTTTAAAAATACACCAAATACAATATTTTGGTCAGTAATCTGAGAATCATATTATGCTGCACAAAAAATGTCTCTGAAATGTCTTGTGTCTGATCTTCATTTTAATTGAAACAGGAATCCGTATACAGGTTGCTAATGTGTGTTCGGTTTATCTGCATTTAATGAAATATCAGGTTTAGGACAGGAGAAGAGTGGAATTTGCTAAGCTGTAAGGAATTTCAGTGTAGTGATGTTGGGTTCACAACATTTGCCGCAATTGTTTGAACTTTCTGAAGTCATGAGAAGGGCTGTACAAGGAGGTGAAACACTTCACCTCCTTATAATTTGTATCCCTTTAATTCTAGGAGGCAATTCTGCAAGACACCCTGCCACTGATTGCCACATACTATTTGCACTAAGGCCACTGAGAGGTGATATACAAATCAGCATCAGTGGATGTACTTAAACATACCTTCCTCACAAAATAATTGAAAACCATGTTTTTATCATACAGTTCTTGACTGCAAAAAGAAAAATATCTCCTGCCCACTATAATTCTTTTCCTTCTTTTCCCTTAGAAAATGTCATGAATGTCACTGCATGGCCTTGCATGTGGCAGAGCACGCTGTAGAATGATGGGCTCAAGAAACAGAGTTTGCTTTTCCAGTTACCTAACTCCTATTTAAGGAGAGAAATTAAAAGACAAGCAGGTGATAATTTCTGGAAATACTGTGAGGAAATTCTCATTTCAGATCTCTTCACTACCATATTAACTTCAAGTCTTTTTTTTTTTTTTTTCATACATGGAGGGGAGAATTAATCCCAGAATCACATCCTCCTCTTTGCTATTTTATCTGAACCGGTGAAAACACAGCCTTTCCCTGAACAGCTATAGCAAGTTCAGTAAGAACTGTGTGTTAATGGAAAAAATTGTCACTGAGTCGGAACAGGATCAGAACAGTTCCTGCATTCTCTTTCTCAGAATGACTCTAAGGCCATTTCCTGAACTTCGTTTGAAAATCCCACATCTGAAAGACAAGGTAACTTAGCAGTAAAATTGTTAGTTGTGCATAATACTTGCTCACGTATAAAAATGACATTTTTCGCTCAAGGAACAAAATTTCCAATGGTTGTATGTTACTTAAAATACAACTCTGCAGCAGATTTCAGAATATTTCAGTATGGTTTACAAATGTACAAAACAAACAAACAAGTTGTTTCCAAAAAGTGGATTATTGACCCAACTGTCTCACACTTTTACAAGGAAAATTTTCTGTTTTATAGTATAGAAACCAACTTGAAAAATCTTTAAAATTCTATTTTTGTGTAACATTTTTGATATTACATACATTTATATTTTTTATATTTTCTTAGATATTAAGATGGGAAATAGCCCAGTTCTTTTGAACTGTAGATCAATTCTTTCAGTCTTTTTCATATGAATTGCTCCTAAGCAAGAATACATAGAGGTGGTTGAATGATGACATGAATTGAAAAGCAGCAAACATGTAAAACAGAGACTAGCTGTGTTACAGCAATAACTTTATTCAAGTGTGGCAGTCCAAAGGACTGTCATGGCTTTGTTCAAGAAAATGACATTTCCCACCCAACCCCATCTAGGCTGTTTTGCTGAAACTGCGGAAAAGCAGAACATTCTTCATAGTGGATGAAATTCAAGATCCCTAGGAGAGAATGGAACTCTTCTTGTTACCTACGTGGTTACTTGGGCTCCATTGTCTTAACTTCACTATTCAGAGGCATCAGTATGTTTACTGATTTCTAGCAATATTATGAAAATAAACATGGTACACCAAAAAATTCAATATTGCTCTATATTTTTCTTTTTTTATTTTTTTTTCTATTTTCTTAAGGCAAAGTGCAGTTGCTGGTCTTTTGACCTGAGTATTGTGAAGTACTGTAAACACATCCTCTTAAAGAATTTTCTCATCTGTGAGCAGAGGAAAAGAAAGGAAAAAAAAAAGAAAAAAAAGCAAGAGTGCATTTCAAATAAACTAGAAGCATGAAATAAAATTATATAAATACAATATATCTTTTATATCACAAGATCATATGATTCAAAAGAAAAGCTGTGTGGGAAAGGCTAGTTTGGCAAATTCTTTGGATGATGACAGAAATAAATCTCCTTCTCTAATTTACTAACTAGTATGGGACTGGAGTCTCTTTGAAAGGAAGACAATGAGAACCATACATAAAGTGCAGGAAAAAGAAAAGGAAAAAGAAATACTCCAGAAGTTCTAACCTTAACAGTCCCAGAGAGACTTCAAACAGGCAAAAAGAGAAGTCAATAGACACCAGAATAGAAGAATAATGTTCTTTAGACAGAAAATGCCTTTGATATATGCTGATATGTGTATATTCATCTTTTAAATAAATAAATAAATACCCCCCCAGCATGTGATATTGTGCATTTATTCTAATAGCATATTTTAAAAGTGGAGAAAGAGGTAGAAGAGTGCTATGGAGACATCCAGTGTTAAGGACTCTCCACATGGGGTTCTTCGACTCTTCCTCACTGGTTTGGAATTTTCCTTTTATGTCCCCTTGGCATGGCTGAGAAAAGTACTTTGTCTAAATATAGAAAGAACATCTCCTGAGATTTTCAAACCAGAATTGCTCTGTTTGAGTCTTTCTTACAAAACCTGTTCAGGAATCCAGTGTGCAACCTGCTTGTCAACATTTGAGGCTTGGTAGGCAAGAGCAGTGATGAAAGCAGTTAGCCCGTCTGGGGCACTCTGTGGACTCTGGTGGTGTTAAGAAGGGCAACAGTCTGAGCATCTGAGCGGAGGTGTGTCACCCACACTTTTCCCCCGTAGGAAGGCTCTATCAGTATGTTGTGGGCCTTGTCCAGTGGTCAGCACCCAGAACATGGCAGAACAGGGTAACTGCAAAGTTATGAACTACTGATTGGCAGCTTACAATAAGTAAATAATTGTTAATGATACCATTGGTCTGTAATTAATGTCAGGAGACTTACATAATGTTTCCAACTCTTCTTGAGTACATGTAATTGAGTTCCATGAAGCACTTTTCAACAACTTGCTAATTTCCTAATCAAAACACTGAAAACAGAAAGTTAAACTTTCGTTTTAATTCTACTTATTTTTTTTCATGCATTAAACTTCTTACGGGGATGGTAGTTTTGGCTTGAACCACTCTGCAGTGCCACATGTTAAGTGTCCCCTGAGCTCCTTGTGCATTTTTTAAAGATCTCAGTGTTCCAGATAATTGGAATGGGAACTGTTTCCCCTGCACTGGTTGCAGATTAAGGAAATTAAGGGAGCAACAGTTAGAAAGGTGCATTTCTGATTTAATTTGCTCTCCGGAATGACAGAGCTATTCAATCAATTTCTGAGCATTACTATTATTCTGGAAGACTGCCAGACAGGGAAGTATAACTAACTTTTTAGCTGGATTTGAAACAAACAGAAGAGAACAGGGAAGCAATAGGCACTGTTGTAATATGAAAGAACTGAAGGTTTGCAAAACAAGCTGACTTCAATAAGGGTTGACTTTTAATTAAAGAGGAAATAATGATTTAAAATATCTTTTATTTGCAAGGCATCTGAAGAGGTGGACAAAGATAGAAGAGGACATACTATTTTTCTGGAAGCCTATGAATAAAATTATGAAGAAAGTCAAAGAATTTTTACAAGTGGAGAGCAGATAAATAGGTAGAAGGAAATACAAGTTTAGAAGATTGTTATTACAGCACATTTGGCAGATTAAATGGTAGGAGAGATGGTAGTTAATGAGGATGAAGCTATTTGCTTTGTTCCCTGACATCCATAAATCCATTTTGTACATCTTCTGTAAAGGAGTTTGAATGAATATGTATTAGAAATTTGCTTGCTGTCATTGATTATTTTTCTCTGTTTTATACAGAAGAATAATAGCAACAAAACTGGAGAACCATGTTAGTGGGTCACTGACTGCTTCTAAAGCAGGAATACTGCAGTATGCCTTGCTATTGCTCTCCTCCTTCAGATTAGGTTGAAGTTTGAACATGTAATCTGCTTGTTGAATTTTATCTAACATCAGATAACAATAACCATTAGCTAAAATAAAAAGCTGCCAGTTTTTCCATAAATTATCACCAAAAAAATCTTTAAAATTAATAAATACTGAGGAGACTCCAAAAACGACAGCCCAGGTTTTAAGCTTTGAGTCATTATGACTTGACTTAGTTTTACTTAAGAAAGAAGATAAACAATACTACGTTTGGCATTCTGAAAAGGTTAAATTTTATAAATCAGAAAAATAAATGCATGTGTTACACTGTGCAAAAAGGGCAGAGATTTGAATGATGGAAACCTGAAATCACCATGAATTGTAGACCTAAGACTATTAAGAATCTGCATGTCAAGGAAAAAGAAAAGGAAGAGTAAAGGACACCTAGCCTAATCACTCCAATAAAATTATCGGTAATAAGCTCCAGGTTTATGAACAGGAAAAGCACCAATTAGCAAGCTATATCTTAGCTATCAAGAAATGTAGGGCTAAAGCAAGAATTGCCAGAAGTCAAGCTGAGAGCTGAGACCTTACAAAGAAATAAAAGAAACAGTTAAAGAAACAAAACTAAACAATAAAAAGTGGGCGTCCTAAGCAAAGAGCCAGCAGGGATAATCTAAGCAAGTCTCCAAAACCAAATTAATGCTCTCAGTTTTCATTATGAATGCTTTGAAGATATAAAGGCAAGACACACAATGAGAACAGAAGTCTTGAAATGACCATGCTAGAAAGGAAAGAAAAACTTAAGGAACATGACAGAAACCTTAAAGAGACAGCAAAACATGCTAAATCTGGTAACAAAACCCTTCAATCCTCTGTTAACTCTGGATTTAGTGAATGTAAAAGGACAAAGTATTTATAACAAAGAAAAAAAAAAGGACAAAGGTGATTGAGGAATTATCACACCTGCTAATCTAATGTCTACATTTTTTGAACATATTTTGAAGAAAACAGTGCAAACTCAGATGTAAAGAGAAAATGGGGATAAGATGTAACATGTTTTACAAAAAAGAAATTGGCTTAGTGGACTCGATACTTTAACAAGGTTTACAGACAACAGAAATGCAGCAATTCCTCCACGTCTGGGCCTTCAGCATATTTATCTCCTGAAAATCTGTGAAATATTGGCCCAATTGAAGATACAAATGATGAATTAAAAAGTAGAAAAGAACATGTTACAGAAAAGGGCTGCAACACATATTTGTACTGGAACTGAAGTGGAAATATCAGACTTCAGCAACTAGCATAGGTTTGTTTTCCAGTTTTATGTAATATCTTTGCATGTAGAATACCAAAGAAATGGGAAAGTGGGCCACAATAGCTCAGTAAAAATACATCTTGGAAAAAATACCAACAACACAGAAATGTTATTTAAACCAAAGGAAAATATTTACATATTCCAAAGAGATATAAAATGCGTATAAGTGCATTTCACTGAAATTATAAGGTTTCTAGTACTTAGAGCTTTGAACAACAGCTTTCTAGTCCCCAACACTGAAGACTTAAAAGAAAAAACTCAAATCAAACCTCTAACATAACACTTTTACAACTCTAAAAGAAAAAATCTGCTTTAGATTTCTACCAACTTTGACCTTACCTCTGTCCTTTCAGCACTGGACTGCTTGGTCTAAAGGCCTTGCATGTCACATAGAATATCATATCTTCAGTTTGCAACTGAGTTGCCCTTCAATTCAGTGTTGGGACTAACATTTCGTGTAACTGAACATCCTCTTCTATGGTTCAGGCACTACAAATAGAGAAGGAAAAGGTTTGTTGAGTTTGGTTGGGTTTTTTTAATTTTCCAGAAGATACAGCTTTTGTGAACATGAATGATGAAGATAAATAGTATTGAAAAGTAAGTACTAAGTTTCTTTTCAACGACCCAGGATAGAACCCGAGGGAACGCCATGAAGCTGTAACAGGGGAGGTTTAGGTCAATATTAGGAAGGGTTCTTTACTGAGAGGGGAGTCGGGCACTGGAACAGGCTCCCCAGGGAACCGGTCACAGCACCGAGTTTGGCTGAGTTCAAGAAACGTCTGGACTATGCACTCAGTTACATGCTCCGACTTGTCTGGTTCTGGAGCCAGGAGATGGACTTAATCCTTATGGGTCCCTTTCAGCTCAGGAGATTCTATGATTCTATGACACCAGCTCATGTAAACCAGAAAACCAAGGTACAAAGTGCAAATCAAAGCCACGTGACTGATGCAAAAAAAACCCCTCAGAAATGAACAAACAAACTTTTCAGTTAAAATTCCCTAACCAGGACCAGAAGGGATTAAAGTCATGCTCTCCAAGGGATACTTTCCAAACTATTAGCATCTTAATTTTCATCTCCTGGGTGGAGTGAAAAACGAGCCAAGTTTTTTAAAACATATTCCTTTCATGTATTTAGATATGGCACAAAAGAAATTAATTTCTTTATTTGATTGGCAGCACCAATAAAAGGCATATCCTGATTTTAAAGTTTCAGTTGTAAAATTGTGTTTTTCAGTGTCTGCCTGCTTCCTTTAAAAAAACCCATAAACCAAAATCCTCTCATCTTTACAACAGCTACCTCAAGTAAAAGCTGTAACCTGATTAAACAAGCTCCTTTCAGGCTGTCAAGGTTGTCTGTGCTGCAGCACATATATCTTGAGTTGTCTGTGGCTCTGGTTAAGCGTCTGTGGCTGTGGTTATGTCTGTGCCCCAGCAGATACATCTCAAAGAATCTGTGGCCATGTTTGTGTCCAAGGATAAGTCTACGCAGGCTAATGCACACCTCAAAGCATCTGTGGCAAGGATAAGTCCATGCTGCAGCAGGTACACCTTAAAGCATCAGTGACTGTGCATGGAGTCCTGCTGGAGCACCTCAAAGAGTGTGGCCTTGGAGAAGTCCATGACAGGGCAGGTTTATTTCATTATGGCCCATGCAGAAGGTCACGCTGGAGCCGGTACACCTCAAAAGTGACTGTGGTTGGGGATAAGTCTATGCCACAACAGGTACAGCCCTGCAGAGACTGAGGCTCATAAATAAACCTTAAAATCTGAATTATTCCACACTACAGTGTTTTTGCCATATAAATGAAGAAGAAAAGGAGGTACTCTTTGTGGTGTAATTTGTAGCATGTTGTACAGACACTTTCCAAATTGCAAAATATATTTTTGGTCTGCTTGTAGTACGAGTCTGTATTCTTGGGAGATAAAAGTGGGAGATATTAAGGAAATGCAGCTTAAGAAGGAGAAAAAAAGGTGTAAACATGGAGAAAAAGCATTTCTGATAAACTTAGCCAGCTGTGTAGAAGCTCCAGATTTTCTCTGCCTGAAATTCTAGGTACCTTAACAATGCTGGAAGCCACAATGGTTAAAAAAAAATAGGAGCTAACAGTTATCTAAGCACAACAAGTTGCCTTGAAGACCACATTCTGAAAAAACAGAAAAGTCATAATGCTATTTTCTTTCAGAGTTTTGAGCAGATTTTCTATGGTCCTATTCAGGTTATGAAAGCACAGTGCTGCAGGGAACCAGGCAGGAGCAAGTCATGTCCCCCAAACCCTAACTAATGCTTTTTCTAGTCTAGGAAGTTTTAAGTAGCATGTTCCTTTCATAACAAAACTATTTTTATTTGGAATCCAGAGGAAGGAAGGAAGGAAGGAAGGAAGGAAGGAAGGAAGGAAGGAAGGAAGGAAGGACGGAAGGACGGAGGGACGGACTTACAGCAACCTGGATGCACTGAAACGATGATAAGGGAATTCACGTTTGGCATAGAGTGTATGCAGTACAAAAGTGTTCTCACTTTAGCAGGCACGAATTTAAAGACTGATGTACTGCTCTTTCATCCACTTCTAATCAGGAATATATTGATCAGTTCAAGAACTAAAAGGCCTAATGGTGAAGAACTGTTAAAAGATACACTCAGAAGCGCTACATGGCGAAACATGTCATACAAGAGGCTTGCATGCTCTACTGCCTAAACAAGAAAAGCTTATTTTAACTTCTTCATATTCTTTTTTTTTCTTCTTATTTTTAAAGGCAAACGAATAAAATTCCACATATCCCATTTTTCAATGTTGCAATTGAACTGATAAAGCTGCAAAAGCTCTTCTACCGGGAGCACTGCAAATCAGGGCTGCTTCACAAATGGCTCTGAAGGATATTTTCTTGGATTTAAAGCCTCTGACATACAAATTCCTTATTCCTTGTGTCTGCTTTGAAACATCCTCTAATGAATGTGAAAAGCAGAGGGAAGAGTTATGCCACAGTGCTGTTCCCATGTGAGCAGCAACTGTAGTGTTCATTCCTAACTGAGCTTAAGTTAACTCATTACCAGAGTCTAGAAAATATCTATCGGGGTATGCATAAGATAAGAGAATATGCTTAAGGAAGGAAAATTAGAATTGAGGCCTATACCATTATAATTTTTCATGCCTTTTAAAAGATAATATAAACTCTACCACACAACGTAATTTGGATGCCTTCTTTACTACGCCTGGCACGACAGAGACTGTAAAATCTTTTTTCTTAAGCAACTATTGACATGGAATTTACAGAGGTAAAAGAAAAAGATAGAAATCTCCTACTGTTTCAAATTACAGAAGTCTCTTTTGGATGTATTTGGAAGAAATGGAGAGAACAGAACAGTCTTGAAAAGCCTGATGCATAGACATCACTCTTAATAAAAAAACAAATAAGCCTGATCTAGTAAATTTACACTGCAGCAATTATGGAACCAGGGCAGGCTTGTTCTCTTTCAATATATTAAAATATTTTCTCAGTCATATTAATTCACAGTCTTCATGCTTCTCTGCCTCTAGCTGTGAAAAGCAGAGGAAAGAGAGGTGTTAAAGAAAAAAACCACATTTGGCTCTGACTTGTTGCAGAGATAAATTTTTGACCATTTGTTCTCTACTTCAAATATTTAAGTCTAAAATTCCTTTCTGTTCATTCTTTGTTCTGTTCAAACTTCTTATCATACACCGACTCTTAAACTTTGCTCAGAGGCTTTATTGACAATGTGCCAGGTTCCCAGGTCTGCACCTAAATTAAATAAAATAAAGCAGATTGCTTCTGCTCTAATACAGAAAGACTGTGTGCCTTGTATTTATAAGGAAAGCAGTTGCCTAATGAAACTATTCCAGGAGCTACATAAACATGTGCTTGAATTTCTTTCTGAAACAGAAACGTACTTAATCATGTCATTTCCTTTACCTTTTCTGGGATTTAATTGTATGTTCATTGCTTGCGATTTAGTTCTTTCCTTCATCTTGCTGCTTCCTTCTCTCAGTGCTGTAAGACTTCATCCACAAGCATCAGGAACGTGACCACTTTGGTGAGTAACAGCACGCACGATTTGCAGAACATGCTTACGCTGCAGGTAAATTCACTCTGTAGCATGAGGAAGTCCTATCCTTTGCATCCCTGCAGTGTGCAATGCATCGCCTTAAATTGGGGAGCACTTATTAGGGTGCCTCAGAGCTCCTGCTCTGCTGGCATGCTGTATTTTTTTTCTTAAATAAAAGTTCCGTATGCAGATAGATAACAAAATCATCCCAAAATGGAGCTGCAACAAAGATGTGTATAGGATCACAGGACACTAACCTGATCACCTTCTATGACAAGGTGACCCACTTAATGGGCTGTGGATGTGATCTAGCTGGACTCCAGTAAAGCCTTTGACTCCATTTCTCACAGCATTCTGATTGAAAAACTGGCTGCCACTGGCCTAGACAGGTGGACCTTCAGTTGGGTTAAAAACTGGCTGGATGGACGGACCCAAAGGGTGGTGGTAAATAGAACAAAATCCAGCTGGAGGCCGGTCACGAGTGGCGTCCCCAGGGCTCAGTCCTGGGTCCAGTTTTGTTCAACATCTTTATCAATGACCTCGATGAAGGGATTGAATGTTCCCTCAGTAAGTCTGCAGATGACACTAAGCTGGGAGAAAGTGTTGATCTGCTTGAGGGTAGGGGGGCTCTTCAGAGGGATCTGAACAGACTGGACTGATGGGCTGAAGACCAATGGGATGAGTTTTAACAAGGCCAAGTGTAGAGTGCTGCACATGGGACATAAAAACCCCATGCAGCACTACAGGCTTGGGGGAGACTGGCTGGAGAGCTGCCAGGCAGAGAAGGACCTGGGGGTGTTGGTTGACTGCAGGCTGAATATGAG
>VZTU01016584.1:125715-157387 GCA_013400835.1 Zapornia atra | reverse complement strand
AGTACTGTGTCCAGTTCTGGGCTCCTCACCATAAGAAAGACATTGAGATCCTTGAGCAAGTCCAGAGAAGGGCAACCAGGCTGGTGAATGGGCTGGAGGGCAAATCATATGAGGAGCAGCTGAGGGAGCTGGGGATGTTTAGTCTGGAGAAGAGGAGGCTGAGGGGAGACCTTATCACCATCTACAACTACCTGACAGGATGGTGCAGAGAGGTGGGCGATAGTCTCTTCAGCCAAGTGACAGAAGAGAGGACAAGGGGAATGGCACAAAGCTGCTCCAGGGCAGGGTCAGATTAGATGTTAGAAAAAAATTTTTTACTGAAAGAGTTGTCAGGGCCTGGAACAGGCTGCCCAGGGAGGGGGTTGAGTCACCATCCCTGGATGTGTTTAAAAAAAAGGTAGATCGGGTACTTGGGGATATGGTTTAGCATAGGATGGGAACAGTTGGACTTGATGATCTTAAAGGTCTTTTCCAACCTTGTGATTCTGTGATACTGTGACACTTCCTGAACTATACCTGTAATGTGGTTGTGTTTTTCTTCCCTGCTCTGAGGCACTGGGTTTTTTTTCCTGCTCAGTTTTCTTATCCCTACTTGATTTTCACTTTCCACCAACATTATTTTGTATCTACACAGCTGCAACACTTTCACACACTGCAGATTCATTTAGAATCGATAGACAAAACTCTGAAATACTTCAGCACACAGAACTTTTGAAAATATCTTGAATTCAATTAACTGAAACCGAGAATCCTTGAATATCTATTCCAAAGAGATATGTTTTTGAAGACCAACACAAAGTCTACAATTTTTTTTTCCCAAAGGTCACTTTCATCTGATTTCCCCTGTAGTTACTGAAAACAGAACATTCTACATCTCTAAAATAATTACAAAGGAAAATAAAAGTATGCCTAAATTCTTGATGTTGGGAATACAGAGAGCAAAACTGTCTTTAGAGACAAACATCATTGTAATTCATGAATGAGCACTTAAATTAATGTTAGGTAATTCTTTGAAAGAGTTATCAACCTTCCTTTACTACTTCAAAACTTGGTTTGGCTGTTTTAAAGACCCCGCTTCCCACTATATGGGCAATTAATAACTACATTTTGATTCTAGATGCACGTATCCTCATATAAGTTTTTTGGTTGCTTTTTTTGTTTGTTTTGTTTGTATCGAAGACTAGCATTCTTTAAAATTATACATTTGTGTTTACAAGAAAGGTTTCCAAAGTGTTCCACGAACTTTCACAAAATTCGTGATCTATAATGCCAGCTAAATCACCGTCCTCATCCTTGCGCACGCATTTGTAGGCCATATATGCAGAAAGAGATGCAGAACAGAAAGGCTTCTATGCATTTGGCTCTTCAGGCAGATTGTATAAGAGAAACTGTAGTCAGCAGTGGTTACCTACGGGATGCTTACTGGTTCTATGCAAAGGACCATCAGATGTGGGCGTTCTTTAGGGAGCTGTGATAGATGTGTCCACCACCTGAGCTAACATGCTTCCTGCAGAGTCTGGATATTCCCTGAGATAAGCTTAAAGAAAACCTTCCAGAGATTTATATAAGTCTAAGACAGGTCTGGTTTTGAGCGTTGTGACCTCCTGTGAATTTCTGACAACTTAAACTGGATGCTCTCATATCAGTTTCAGGTAGTCCAACAGATAAAGAAACAAATTGGTGAGCTAAAAGAGTTTGACATTGAGTCTCCACTCTTCCAGAGTCCTTACATGACCTTGGACAAGTCACTTAAATATTTATTCAAAAATTCATTTTCCTATGTATACAATAGAATAGTTCTTTGCCTTTCATACGGTTAAATATCAAGACTCAAAATGCACTCAGTGATAATGGAAGTCATTAAGTACCTAAATCAGCAACTCTGCATTGATCGATGGTCCATCTGTCAAAAGAGTATCTTATACTCAGCAATGTATATTTTACCCCGTTTTGGAAATCCTTTTGTAATTATGAGGCTGAATCTGATAGGAGAAAACTGCTTCCAAGGTGGGTTTGTCCTTAACTCTCTTCAGATATAGACTAGTTTATTCCCAAAAATCGAACTGTTTTTATACATTTCAAAATAAAGTGCTACAAATACTAGTATAATTGTTTAAATTATCTGCAAAAGAATCCAACACATGGTATAATTCACATGGGACCTGTTCAGAGCATTCAAAGGCCTTCCTATTGTCCCTTTTTATTCAGCCTGTTATCCAAATGATCCTAGTCTTTCAAGTGTTGTGATGTGATATTTTTTCTTGCCTTGAATGTTTGTTTGCTGATTTTGGAAACAATTCAAATTTTTTGCTGAGCTAAAGTGACCAGAGCTGGACACAACTGATGGATATATTACTATCTTTCCTTTCTGCAGGAACAAATGCACTCTAGTATATAACTTGCTTTCTAATGGCTTCAGACTTATATAAGAACAAAGCCTAAATTCAGCTTTTGAGCCTATTAAAACCATGCATACACAGGCAAAAGTCACATTAAAAATTACATTCTCATTCAGCCTTTTTAAACATATCCTAATTTAAGGAAACCCAAACTGTTCCTTGTAACATGTCCCTAGAAACAGCTCCTCTAACAGCGGAAAGAGTGAAATGTAAATAAATGGTGACTGCTTAACGTGCCATTTACATAGTTCACTGTGTTATAACACACCCCAACTATTCACAGTCCCTTCGAGATAGTTCCCTCCTATGTCTTTGTCATCATAAAATAACTCTTGTACATGGTGTGCATTAAGTCTCTGAAAACCCAGAGGACAAAGGAACAAAACCATTTCTGTTTCTCCTCATTTTGCTTTTCTCCAAGGGCAGTGACATAAATTAGCACAGCTACATGAGGGTCCACAATCACCAAAGCAATACAAATTGCTCGATTGCCCTTCTCAGTCCAGCTCACTGGGACTGCAATCTAGCAGGTGCACTGTGACAGGATTTGTAACAGGATAGTAAGACAAGTTTAGTTAATTAACTAGGCAGCATTGCACCAATTCCAGAAGGCACTGCCTCAAATTTTCTTGTCAGGGAAATCTTTAGATCCCAGTCTGTCAGCTTTCTCTGCTTGCCTCTAATACTAGGTTTTCTTTTCATTGGACACCAGAGTATTGAGTCCTAGTTTACAGGGTAGAAGAGCAACAGCACAAGGATCATCCCTTCTCAGCTTCTGGTATTGCTTCCAACCATTCATACTGATCCCTCTAATGATGGTGATTCCTACAAAGAGCCTTATGTCTATCTGAACGCAAGTTTTAGGAGTGTCAAGGTCATGTCTTGTTTATGCCTTTCAGACAGATGAGTACTACATTTTTGTTTGTGGGTTTTTTGTTTGTTTTCATGCTAAATTTCGTGTTTACCCAAGTTTTTACAGGTATTAAGAACAGTTGAGGAAAAATTTCATGTTCCTGGCAGTAGATAAACTTTTACCTCATGGTTAGGGCCATTTTTCCCCACACAAGAAAAGATACATATTCTGAAATCATGTGTTCAACATTTTCATTGTGAAGATGGTGGGCCTCTTGCCTTCAACCTAACTTTCATTTTGAAGGAAACAATGTGAAGATCAGTTAGGAAAGTTCATTTGGACCTAAATTATTTATAACCCTTACAAGCTTATGGAATTTTATTGAAGTTTGAAGGCTACTTTGAACCACTTAAGTTAGAAAACTGCTACATGCCTAAACAGTCTGGCTTTGCTCCAAAGTACTCTGAGGCAAAGAGACAGATGTTGACTAAATTTGATCGGTTTTCAGTCTGGCCTTTACTACATTGTCATGTGAATTTCATTTGCTTAAAATACCTGAGTCAACCAAGGTATGCATAATTTGAATTCTTTAAAAAGGCCGTAACAGCCTTGGGACTTTTTTTTTTTTTACCCAGAGGTCTAAAGTGTAATTATTAGAGTTAGAAAATTAGAGAGTTTATGTAACATCAAAGCTGTACTTTAACAGTAGCTATCAGAGAGAAACAAGCTCTGTAAACCAGCTAAAGACTTTTCTAGGGCCATTGCCAAACCCTACAGTTTTCCCAAGAGAAGAAAAAACTAATGTGATTTGGAATATAGTCACAAGATCTTTTGGGAACCCCAAGATGCCTAGAGTTATTTGGTTGTTTTTGCAGTGAAACAGGTTAAGAATAGTTACACAGACTTCTGGGTTATCATTTATTAAACCATTAGTGTGCTTCTGGAACAATTTTGTGACCATGCTTCTTTTCTTACAGGAAGAAATGAGTCTCTTCAACATCAGTCAGAAGTTACCCAGACTAATTCTATCTGTACATGCACATACAAAGACTAAAATCAAGATGTTCTCTAAAATCCATCAGAATTTCAAATACCGTGGTTCAATGGAAAAGTGGAACAAATTGTCTGAGAGAAGCTCCGTAGGATTAATTCTTTCTTATCTGATTCTGAAACCGAATATTTTTCAGCATTATCATGGCATACGAGAATGGAGCACTGTTTGGTATGATTCAAGCTAATTTTTCATTGTCACAAGCAATGGGCCATATTATTTACATTCACTGGGCTAACAAGATCAGTCTGCAAGAATAAAATTCTCCAGTTAAATCCTTTTCTTTTTTAACAACACTTATCATTAACAAAGCTGTACCCACAAAAACATTAGATGTATCAGACATAAACTACACTAATAACTTCAGCGGGCATTGCCAAGTGCCGGAGTCAGCCAGGAAGATGTGCTGCGGTTTCAATGCAGAAAACAGCATTAGAGGGAGCAGGAAAGGTCTTACCACTGACACTGTGAGTACTTGCTTGAGTTACTTTTGCGGAACCATACTCCCATCTCTCTACACGCCCCTAATCTCCTTTGGGTGAGCCACAAGATCTTCTGCTACACTTTCACTGCTGTGAGAAGAGCTCCTCCGGTGGTTCTACAACTCTTTCACACTATCATAACTGTACTTAATTGTATGTCATACGGGGTCAATAAATCTATGCGTGGTGGCTAACTGCAATATTTTCTATCCCCAAAGTCTGATGCAATGGTCTGCTTCCCAGGCTGTGAAAGGACAGCAGGCTGCCCTGTAGCGCACCACAGGCACTTCCCAGGCAGGCCGTTTTCCTTGGCAAAAGGAAATCCCTGTGGGCTTTCAGCAGGCTGCATTACCTTACAGGGGCTCCAGAAGGCATGGAGAAGAGGGATTACTCAAATATTGTGATGAAACAAAAACATCAGCAAACACATAGTCAGGAAAAGGGAAGGTCACAAGCTTCCAGGCTGAGCTAGACACAATGAGTCACAGATATTTTGTCATACAGGCCTATGCATAGAGTGAAACAGAGTCATCTGCCGTTTCCTAGTTCACTGGGACAGTATCAGGCCTGATGAGGTTTCCCACTGCTGCGTTCTTCCACTCAGACTGTCTTCACAGTTTGGTTTGTTTACTGTCCCGTGTGATGTTGAGAAAACCCCCAGCATCAAACAGAAATTCACTTTATACTGTGACTGAACTCGTTATGCCTTGACACAGAGCAGCCACTGTCTCTTGTAGGAAACTCTCTCCCACAGAAGGAAGCTCTATGCAAGGTACTATTTAAGCTCTTTATGCTAATGGTTTCTCATTCTACTGCAAAAAAATGACAACAAAGCAAATAAATAAGTAAATAAATACAGTGGCAAGGGACTTCTCCTTAAGAGACTGTGGAAATTGCAGAAGTTTATTTCACATATAATGGAAATGATAAATGAGTTGAAGCTTTTTGGACTAGATTTATGAACAGAAATGGGACAGATAATGGAGTTTGCAGTAATTATATTTCTCTAGAGGACTGCAGATATGTGCACATATTTTTACATTTAGAAATGCTAAAAAAATCTTTGAATAGAAAATACAATTTACAGCAGTCCTGACCCACGACATTAAACAGGACAAAAGAAGAAAATGTGTTTTCCTTAATAAACCTTTAGTTTTTATTCTGTCTGTATTTCCAAAGAAAAAATAAAAGGAATCATTTCAGCTGCATGAGTGTAAAACACAGTCTTTCAGAGGAAGCTGAATGCTTAAGTGCCATTTACAGGAAATGAAAACTCTTTACAAAGTAATAGCTTTTTTTTTCCCCAAAGTGTAAGACAGCAGTAACAGATGTAGGCATCTCCTATTCAAAGAAGAGAAACTGCTAAAAATGTAGAAACCTGCTTTTTAAAAATAAATCCTTGATTAAAACCCATTTTCCAGCCAACACCTTCCTGCACGCCCTCCCACACACCTCTCCTATCTGCCTTGCTTATGTCAAAGAGTAAGTTTGCATTGGAAAAGAAGCTGTCTTTAGGAATGCTGTGAGTTCAATTAATTCAATTGTATGGATGACAGACCCCCACTAAGAGAGGAAAGCTGCTAACTGTCTGTGCAAGCAAACTGAAACTCTTAATTCGTTAGTAATGTGAGTTAGCAGCATTGGTAACGTGCAGTGGGATGGCTTTGTCTTAGTCTACCTGATTTAGCTGTGAGATATTTTAGCTGGCTTTGTACTTTTGTGGCATATTTGTATTTCAATAAAGCCTTATTAACGGAGACTCAGCCAAGATTCTTTTATGCATTCATGTTCTCATCAGCACTTTCTCTGCCAAACTATAAAACAGCAGAACAACAAAGTCACAATTTCCTGGTTTATTGCCATGTCGTTGTATTTATCATACTAAAGACCACTTTAAAGGGTGGACATTTTAATTCTTTTGATCTGGGTTTAAATTAAGTGGTCAAAATGTTACGTATATTTCAGCTTCCCCTAAAAAAACAACCAAGGATGATTTTCCCTATAGTCCCAGAGACTTTATTTATTCTCCTGCATCCCTACAGCCGCCCCTCATTACACATATGCAAAGAATGAGGCAGATGACCCATAAAACAGCTGTTAATCACACTGAATAGCCCAAATGTCAGTTAGTTTGTTAATTCAGGGCACACTATTCCAACTGCAGTTGTGTCTTCAGGTCCTGGCCAGCATCATAAGGTTGGCATATTTCTAAATTGCTTTCCCTTTTGCTTTCTAGATGTCCATTCCTGGGATAACTTCTAGGAGCCTGACAAAGTCCTGCCAAGGGCTAAAAGGTTACTTTTAAATAAACTGACAGTGTGCCTACTACCTTGCTCCAGATGTAGTTTGCCTTACTTCTTACTAAACATAGCTTGGGTTATGTTCTGTGAGTAGTTTGTCAGTGCAAACAGGAGCTGCAATAAAGCCAGACCTGGTATTTCCTGAAAACTACTGGGACTTAAAATAATCCTGGCCAGCCAAGCTAGAGGTTTATGACTGCTGGGAGTAAAAGCAAAGCACTCTTTCTTGCCACTTGAAAAATCCCTTTCTTCCAGATGTTCAGTCCTGCCACGTTCTGGGTGGTGACTGAAGCAGAGAAATCTAAGCACAAGGGGAGCAGGCACAGTTTGTGTCGGACCTTGTTGCTCAGAAATGAAGAGGTTTTGGGGTTTCTGCCTGGCTCAACAGAGGGTAAAACAGCCATATGATACACTATGGGCTTGATCTTTCTGTTCTACTGGGGCTTCAAGTTAAGCTCCACACAGTGAACCATTCAGGATAAGACTTTTAGCATCTTTCTACATACATTGTACAGCCACAGCATTTTTTTCAGCAGTGTGATATGTTTTTTCCTGGTGAGAAAATGTTTTTTTTGTAGAGACATATCCTGTATTTTCTCATATTATTTTCTGTGGACTGCAACCAAATTTACCCAGGTGGATCAGATCGTTTCTCCATGTCAGTAGATGACCTCTGTTCTAAGATACTATAATCTATAATACTTATTTTCTCTGTGTGTGTATACAGCCACATGTATAGACATATTTATTTCAATTAATAATCAACCACGGAAAGTTTTTATAGAGAACCAGAATTCCTCTACCTGTAATAATAAATGCCTTTCACTATAAACTGTTTCAGAATCCAGGATGTGTGTGAGTTGACTGAAGAGTAATTTCTTATTCTAATCTACAGAAAGCATTTATTCTTCTCAGTTTCAAAATAGTTTTTTTTCAATACTGTGCTTTGACACCTTCCTCAGAATTTCTATTCAGCACAGTGACAGCTCAAATACTGTGTGCAATGAGAGGTGGAGTTACACCATTCTCAGAGACTGACATATACGAAGAAGGAGCAGTGATTAGGTATGCTTATATGATTATTTTTTCTTAGCTCACTCCACATGGTTTTCAAACAACCTATTGTAGTCTTTTACGAATAGCAAGCTATTGGGCCTTGGTTTTTTGGGTTTTGTTGTTGTTGTTTTTATTTTGGGGTTTTTTTTTCCTTTGCCTTGCACCACATTTAACAAATCTAAATGCCTAGAACTGAAGAATTACAAAGAAAAACTCCTCCTTGACTAGAAGGTCTTGGGTCTCTCAGGGCTTCCTTTTCTTATGTGGGTTTGTTTCAAACAAGCAGGGTGTGTCTTCTGGAGAAGGACACAGCAGTGTTCATCCCCCAGAGGAGCAGTGAGGGTTTCCTTACAAGCAACCAGCTGCACGTCTGAGAAGACAGCTCTGCAAGTCTTTGCTAGTTGTGACACACATGCAGAAAAGAGATGCTTTTTGTGAACATAGTAGCACTCATCTGCCCTTTCCCTTCATAAAAATTCATCTGTTGTTGAAACTGGAATCAGACTTGGTGTAGCATTTTGTATAAAGTCAGTGTCCACTGCTGCAGAAAAGACAAAAGGATGAAGCCAAGGAAATGCACGCAGCCTGCTACATCTCTTACACCTGCAATAGGCCAGTCTAGCAGTTGAGATAGTTTCATTAACTTTGGAGAACAAATAATACAGAGAAATCATTAAGCGGTAAAGGAATTTAAGACTGAATAGAAGCTCCTGCTTTATAACTTCCTATCTTCTTTTCCACCGCAGACAATGCCATTATGTAATTGTTTTTATAAAAGAACTCTGACTCATTCTAAAATGACTTTATTCACTATTAGTGCAGAGAAAGTAAAAAGTTCTTTATCCTCTGATGACAGGATACCACCTATATCCAGCCTGAGTTTGTTGACAGCTTGAGGGTCCATTGCTCTTGGTGCAGCATTGCCTTTTAGCTTAACTATGTCTTCTTACTGCTGGTGATTCCCTAGACCCCTCTTTGAATTGTTCTGCCTTGTAAAATGAAGTCAAATTATTTTGGCCTCATCCCGTGAGATGGGAATTCAGTTGTTGTGGTAACAGTTGTAGCCTCTCCTGAACCTATTCCTGCTGATATTTAGATCATAATTTTCAGAAGATTCTAGACCAGGTCTTTCTACGCTTCCCTATAATAAAAATACTCCCCCTTCTATCATTCCCCCATTTATCATTTCCATTGCACAGCAAATCCTCATATCCATCCTGTGATCTCATAGTTCAGTGTAGGCCTTTCCTTTGTTACTTCCAGAGGATGAACTCCCAGACTGCAAGAACAAATACTGTTACTATTCTCTATGTACTTGACCTTGCATTATGTGCTTCTCACTGTGAAGCACTTCCATTAAATGGTCAGGGATGGGGTGAGTGCTTCTTAGAGAGGAGCTCACAGATCTTCATGGTAGAAGGGAAAACAAGGTGGTTCTGGTTTTTATGGTGGCAGATGCTCTGCCTTCAGAGACGTAAACAGAGTCTGGGGGATTAAATACCCTACAACGTCTATAAAGGATAAATTGTTCTTCCTAGAGGCAAAAGAATATCCCCCAGGTTTTGCTCATCTGTGAAGTTCCTCTAATCTTGCCTTCCCATGAGATGACCACTGCTCTTTCTGTACATTGATTAACTATGCTGGTGCATGGCAGAAATTACAATGGGCACAGACATTTATTTCCAACTTGATACTTGATTTTTCATTAGCCTATCTGCACTGGAAGGTGAACTGAAATTATATGAAGACCTGAATAGAATTGGAGAATGTGTTTTGTCTTGTTGTGGATTTGCTATCAATAAATACACCACTGGCTAGACATACTGCTCGAATTTAAGAGAAAATAGCTATCTGCCTTTTAGCATGTTTCTGTACCAAACAGAATAATTGGTTCTTTGAAATAGAAATTAGTTCTTCATTCACAGATCCTGGAAGGAAGCTCAGATTGGAAAAGTTATCTAAAATAGATGAGTTTGGAGATACCATTTTGTACAAAAGAATCAGCCCGTTTAATTAAAAGCTTGGTTGTCAGTCACTATTCTCTTTCTAAGGTTACTCTGAGGTATAAGTGACATGCATCACTAAAGACAGAGCAGTGCAAATAATGGGTTCTGTTTCAACTGCAAAATGAAGAAACAACTTTGGAAATGGGTAGAAAGTTTTGCTTAATTTACTTTTTTTTTTCTTTTTCTTTTTTTTTTCAGGTGTGGGGTGGTGCTTTCTACACTTTGAAATGAAAATCTGAAGAACTGTTCAAAACACATAAAAAGAAATTATTTCAGCTTGTCCAGGTAGAATGGTGTTCAGATCCTTGTGCTGTAGGTCACAACAAAAGCTGAAAAGTCTAGCAGAATTGTTTAAAAGTGATTTTTTGCATGTTACAAATCTACCTCGAAGACATTCAATTCCCCAGGAGGGTTTAGAGGAGTACCAGAAGTACTAAATAAGTGAAGACCCTCGTCCGTTTGTTGCCATCTTCTCACTCTGCTTATGGCTTCCCTGCTTAAGTTTTGTTGGAAAGATTTCTCATTACAGGCTCAATCTTCACACGAATCACAGACCTAGCTGACCTTTGAGGTCGCAACAGAGCTCACATCTCCCACACGGTCTGCTTTTCAGCTTCTATCATTTCTCTGCAGCCTGTGTTAGACAGACCCTAGAGCCACAGTCTTACTCAGATTTTCTTCTCTTCTTCTCTCTTTCTTTTGAATTTGGCCCAGGCTTTCTCCAGAACAGCTAGTGTCCAACTTGGTACAGATTTACATCTTCTTGGGCTTCTTTCCATGGGCAAGTAATAACCTTTTGGAAAGTCACTAAATAGAGACTTTTAATTTTTTTTTTTAGATTCTGTAACCTAACAATCTGAGCTCTGAAAACTGCACATAATCACAAATCCTTTTCTTTCAAAGTTTCAACCATCACCCTGAACTCTCCATCTTGTTCTCAGATTCTCTCCTGCTGTTTTGTATAAGCAGACTTAAAATCAAGCTTCAACTGAAAAATTAAAAAAAAAAAAATTGAAAGGAAAATATTAAATAGTAAAAATATTAAAGCTTGCCTTTAACAGCTGGAGGACAAGAGTAAGGAATTCATTAGCAAAAGACTGATTTGTTCAATTAAGTCTATAGTTCCTGGTATAAACCACATAAAACCCACACACAACAGAAACCACTGTAATTTAATTTACTCTCCTTAACTTAATTATCTACTTCATTTCTTGTAGCCATATAAAAATGCTAATGTTTATCTTTTTTTAAAGCTCCTTCTGAGTTTTTAAACCAAATTTATATGGCTGTTTATGTCGCTGTATGTATCTCAGTTATGTCATGCCTGAATTCTGAAAACTAGACTATCTGCACAGAGGAATGAATATAAGGATTTGTTTTACTTAATTTTGCAATGCTTTGTTAACTGCTTGAGTGCTGCCAAATGAAGCTGCTAAATCCTCACAGGAATCATTCAATCCTGTAATACCATCAACATTCAAAAGATAGCTGACAAACATTATTTTCTCCACAGAACAGCAGTATTAGAGTAGGCAACGTAGAATTGAGCAAGCAAGATAAAGCGGGGGTTTGGGAGGGACCTTTTTTTAACATGGCTTCACTAGGGTGACTTTCACTGGCACAGCCAGCATGACTAGCCCCTCAGTGTCGTATTTCTGTCACATTTTGCCCCGTTCTTCTTCCTTAGCCTCTGGCTACCAGATGTTTTCAGACACAATTTTAGCTCTCAAGGTGGCTCTCTCAGTAAACAGATCTGAAGCACTGCATGCAGTCCTGTGGAGACAGCAACCAGAGACATCTACACCCACAGCTTTGGCTTTATCCTGCCCAGCTGCCTCTTCCACTTACACCTGATCGTAGTTGCCCTAGGGCTTATTGTCACCACGGTGGGAGGTAGCAGGCCCTTGGCAATGCTGCTGTGAGGCAAACATGCAGCACCTCAGCCTGCACAGCGCAAGTGTGGACACCTTACTATCTGCTAAGAAAATCTGGCTGCACAACTTAGAGCCTACTGCTGGGTAAAGTCCAGCAGCCCAGTGCTGTAGTCATCAGCGAGGGTGCAGCCCAAGAGATGTGTCTGCTGCAGGACAGCTGTGCAGTTCTGGTTTCCAGGGGTGTGACTTGCTGAAGCATTTTTATTTGTTCATGTCCAGCTCACTTCTTGAGCCAGTACCTTTTTGTACTGTTGTTGTTCTTCCCATGCGTGTTTAGAAAGAGAATTTGCTGTATGATGCCATGAAATAAAGGTGAGAGAGTGATGGGTCCCTGAAGTGCAGACAAGGGTTCCTCACCATCAGCAAAGCTTTCACCCAGGGAGTTAGCACTGGGAAATTCTTCTTTGCTAGAAGGCTAGATGGAATTAAGCCCAAATCTATTGCCCTTAGTGGTAAAAGAAACTGTTATGGCAAGGCAAATACCCTAACATGAGAAATATATTGACTGCCTGAAGCTAAAATGGGGTGGAGTCAGTATCTGCTAAAGATTATATCTAGGATTTATGTAAAGCCCCAAAGACCAAAATCCTGTTCCAGACTCTCATAAAACCAAAGCACATGGCAAGGGAAAATATTCCCTGAAAGCTTGGAAAATAATACTTGAATGAAGTATTTCTTCTTTCTGTTAACACTGCATTTGAGAAACACTGTTCTCTGTACTGGAGCAATAGCTTCTGACATAATCTTACTATGATATTACAGCTATTTTTTCTATTGTGAAAAAACCTAAAAGTATGACAAAACCCCCATGCATTCTTCTCAGCCTCAAAATTTAAAATAAACTTTGAATATTCAGCAAGAGAAAATAGTGACAATAGCTGCCCAGAAACATTTACTCCCAGATTCTCGAGCTGTCTCACATATTTCATATTTTGTTCTTCTTCTACTTGATGTTCTGTGACCAGCATTGAGGTGAAGAGCAGTTGGCACATTGTAAGATTACATTTATACTGCCTTTTACAGGTGGCCTTTTGGTTACACTTGGGATTAAGTTTGACTGTATTCTTTATCCCCAGGCTGCAAGTACCTATTTGAGAGTCACTAACTGCATGCCTTCCAGTAACTCTACACGGTATGCTATTTGCTAGGCAACCGTCTAAATGACAGACCAGATTTAGAGGCCTGCTTTCCAAAGTGGCATAGACTTGGTTTAATTATTTCATTTGAAATTAGTTTAGTGTCTCATATCTTTAAAAAAAAAAAAAAATCCAGTGCTAACAATCAATCTGCAAAACAAACAAACCAACTCAAAAAAAAACCAACAAAAAAAAAGTTGATTCCTTAGTACAGATAGAGAACTACGGCGCAATATTACATATTAAATAATTAATTAACATCTATAGGACAAAAGGTAGAAGATTTCTAAGCAAGCTGTAGTTGGACACGGGATAGTGAATATTAAAAGATGGACCGATGTGCTAGCAAAGAGGATAGACACTCTGTGCAGCACATACATTTCTAAGTAGCATGTAATTAGTATTCAAAGGTCTCAAAAGGACCCTGAAAATTGACAAGGACACACTTCCAAGAAGGTAAAAGTCAATAAAAGAACTGGGATTCAAAAGTCCCTAATCCCAAGATGCTTATGATACTGCATGCATTCATAATTATTTGTTCACATTAATGTACTGGATTTGCATAGCAAGAGCAAAAATAATTACTTTTTGAAACACAGATTTCAGACATATGTCAACACATCATACTAAGACTGTTTTGGCAGTGCTGTCCTGATGAGACTTTGATTTGACTTTAATGTCAAGAGGAGTAATTCAATTTACGGTCAGAAAGACCTGGAACTCTATTCTGCTCCCTGGCCTGCAGCCAGGTCACGCTGGGTTGTGATCTCATAAACTAAGAAGAGTCAGCACGGATCAGAATTTCAGAAAATGAGCATTCAGTGATTTAGAAGCCATGCTCCTCATTTCAAATCAGCAATGCCCCAAGATGAGGGCTCCACAATGAAGCCATCATTCAAACTGAATATACACCTGCTGCTTTGACAATTTATATTTATTAAAGATTCAAGCCACTTTTCACTGTCTGGGGCTTACACTCCTACTCAGTTCTCCAGTCTGACCTCCATGTGTTCCTGGTGCTCTGACCAATGAACTTTGAAAATGGACATCCTGTGCATAACATGTTTTCTGCACAACTTTTGCTGCTGTACAAATTGCAGTGCTCAGAGGTAGGTGCAACCGCTTCTCTAAATCTTCACTGTTGGAAATATAAAAACAAAAGGTTTGAGTGTTGCTGCAGTCACGAGTAATCTTAGCAGTTGTCACCAAAAACTCCCAAATAAAAATAAACCAACATTTTTTCCTAGGTAGAGTGAGTAGTTATCTCTACATAGTTTGCAACACATATTCCTCATGACATTCTGGAGGGAGTGGTACAACCGTGGCACAAAAATAGTATCTGGGAACCATAGCAAGATTATAAAGTAGAAGTATCCAATTGTTTTCTGAGATCAGCACGATTCTGAGAAATTAAAGAGACAAAGAAAATATGACAGAAATAATGTGGGGAGGGAACACCGTGAAGGGAAATGTCAAAAGAAGATTGAGGTATGAGATGGTTTCTCTAAGCACTTAGGGATTTTTTCTTCATTGTCAGATTTTAAATGAACAATGTCCTTTAAACAGAGTAGAATTTTTTAGCAAATTGCTTGACACAGCATTTCAGGTCAGAAATCTGCTTCAAGGAAATACCGGTTGGTAGAAACTTTTATCTAATAAGATCTTTGCACACTGTTAGTTGAGAACCAGAGGATTCCTTTTGCAAAATTATAGACTGGCATTTACTGAGATTTGCAAAACTCATAGCTAGGTGTTGCACTGGCTTCAGTGAGGATGCCATGATAGTTTAAGATTGGTCTACAAAGGGGAGAGGAAGAATAAATCTCTACCTGTGCCTTCTACAATGAATACCAATCCTTTTAAAAGCTTCAACAAGGTGACTGTACAATCAGGTTGTCTTATCAGTTACTAAACTTTAATGTCAGGCTTTATTTTTGATGTGAAGTTGCAAATACCGGAACACAGGTAATCAGGTTTTTGTTGCAACTGGCCTGAGATGGCAAGGGAGAAAAGAGAGTGAGAGACAGACGCTTTCTTTCAGTTTCCATGATTCCGGGTTCTCCAAGGGTAGCAGAACAAGTTGCAAGTGATCTGGCCCAGAAGGGTGAGCACAACCTAGGTGCAGCACCAAAGAATTCAGTCCTGTTCTCTTTGGCTTACAGCAGAGCTGGATGCATTTCTCCCTCTGCAAGATAACCCAAATAAGGACAATTGCTGTACTGATATCTCTACTGGTATCAACTCCATGAGTAGTCCTGTGAAATAATCAAAGCCAAACTTGGACTAAGTTAAAGAAATAGAAGGAGGGTATCCTAACCTGTACATCCCTTAATATTCTGCTTTTCGTTAATTCAAATGACTAATACTTCAGACATGCATCTCTGGGTTTATATTGCACATCTGCTGGTGCCTTGGACCCATATGAATAAGAAGGGATATTTTTAACTCCTAAACCCAGCCTTACAATTCGAGTCACATACGCTATCTTTTATGATTTTATGAAATAGAATTATTGCCCGCAGATGTTAATTCCCAAAGAGAACATCGTTCTCTTTGCTGCGGTGTTGTTCAGAGCAGGTTATTATAGATGTGTAGCTAAACTATACTCACTGTCACTCAGGAAGGAAAAAAAGCCTCAAACCAATGGGAAATATGGCAAGGGAAAATGCTAGGAAAGCAGTTCAGCTTTTAACATGTAGTCATCTTCAGCTTCTGGAAAAAAAAGGCGCTTATAACAATGTAAGATATGGAGAAAAAAGCGAGACTAAAAATAATAACAAACTAAACAATACAGTAAAAATTTGCAGGAAATGGACCCACTGAGGATGGGTTAGAAGCCTCATAACTTTGGGGGCCTAGAGAAAGACTGCGAAAAAAAAGGAAGCATTGTCATGTACATGTCAGACATATCCTAGAAAGAAGCAGGATAAGATGACAACAGAAATCCTTTTTATTTGAAGGTGGTGTGTTTAAAGAGAGCTCAGTCATTGATAAAAATAAATAAATAAATAAATGTATAACATATGCCCTAAAATTACAGTGAAGTGAATAGGAATTTGAAAGAAATTGTATAGATACACTTCTTTCCTGACACAGGTAGAATGGCTTCCTTTGCAAATGGCTGTTGTAGTTTTGCGTGGCTGGGTTCTGGTGGAGAAGGGAGGGCTGCAGGGGTGGCTTGAGCCCAGCTGATGTTTAGTTTGTCAGGCCTAGGGAAAGCTTCTACCTGCTTCTTGCAGAAGTGACCCCTGCAGCCCCCCTTTCCCCTCCAGAGCCCAGCCACGCAAAACTACAACAATGGTATAAGCATCCAAACAAGCCTGATATCTGCTCCAACTTTCCCCATTTTTACACGTTGGTTTCTAAGTCCCCTCAGCCCATCACCTCTAGTGTGCAACCATACCTCCACAACAAAGCACAGCTGTATTTATAAAGGAATTGGTCAAAAGCTGCTCTCAGTCACCTTCCACACCCAAAGGTTGCTCATCTGCTCAGGAATATTAAGGATGCACTGTGAAAGAGGATTACAGGAGCAACTACCTCTCATATGAATACGGGGACTCATCATGACAGAAAACTGATGACTGAAAAGACTTCTTGGCTGAAAACAGCCCCTGAAAAACAATCTCAATCTACAGCAGAGACAAGGAACACTTTCGCCCATGAAAGATCAAACACATTTGGTGGTAATGTACACCTTCAAGTTACAGAGTAATGACATACACACCGTTCAGGTGCTGACTGAACAAAGTACGTGGTTCTCAATGAATGACTGGCACGCAAAAACCTTGGAGGAGAACAAATAAGGCAAATCTTAGAGACCAAATAAGGTAACTCTTACCAGGGTATCCTTGTGAAAGAAAAAGATACTGATTTTTTTTTTCCATGAAGATTATGCAAATATGGTGAGCTATTACTCCCTATACAATTGGCATAAGGCAATTACAATCCAACATGAAACCTAATCTGCATGTAAACTCAATTCAACAATTCAAAATCATGTTTGACAACATTTGTTAGTGCATAAAGTCCCATGAAAATCCCTGGAAAATGACTACACAACTTACACTGTACTTTTCTGTCATACATATGCACAAGAAAGCACTGTAGGTGCAAAATAACTTACAATAAGCTTTAGTTGTGCTTTTTTAAGGGAGAATAGTGAGGGTAAAAAAAAGCTTTAAAAAAAGATTTTCCAAGTGACTGTGTAGATCACCTTTCAAAAAGGACCCCACAATACGTATTGGAGAAAAGTGTTTTCACCAATGGCAGACCATAACCTGTTATTTTTCTGCATCCCCAAAGATATTTATAATCATAGAATCATAGAATCGTACGGGTTGGAAGGGACCTCAAGAGATCATCGGGTCCAACCCCCCTGCCAAAGCAGGCTCCCTAGGACATATCACTCAGATAGGTGTCCAGACGGGTCTTGAATATCTCCAGAGAAGGAGACTCCACCACCCCCCTGGGCAGCCTGTGCCAGGGCTCTGTCACCCTCACTGGGAAAAAGTTCTTCCGCATGTTGGTGCGGAACTTCCTATGCTCCAACTTGCAGCCGTTGCCCCTTGTCCTGTCCCCACAGACCACCGAAAAGGGGCTGGCCATTTCCCCCTGCATCCCCTGCTTAAGATAATTATAGACTTTAATTAGGTCCCCCCTAAGTCTTCTCTTCTCAAGGCTGAAGAGTCCCAACTTACTCAGCCTATCCTCATAGGAGAGATGCTCCAGGCCCCTAATCATCTTCATAGCCCTTCTTTGGACTCTCTCCAGGAGATCCCTGTCCTTTTTAAACCAAGGAGCCCAGAACTGGACACAATACTCCAGGTGGGGCCTGACCAGGGCAGAGTAGAGGGGGAGGATCACCTCCTTTGACCTGCTGGCTACACTTCTCCGGATGCACCCCAGGATCCCATTGGCTCTCCTAGCCACCATGGCACACTGCTGGCTCATGGCCAACCTGTCATCTACCAGGACCCCCAGGTCCTTCTCCACAGAGCTCTTCTCCAGCAGGTCATCCCCCAGCCTGTACTGATACAAACGGTTGTTCCTTCCCAGGTGCAAGACTTTACACTTCCAATGTCATGGAGATAGTTGGTGTTTTTACTAAAAGGCTCAGGAGTAAGATTAATACACCTGGGAAGATGCTTGAATAGTCTAAAACGTGAAGACAATCTCACATTTTTATAGTTAGTGTTTACTTTCTGGTCTCAGGTTTAATGTGATTTTGGGTAATTGAGTTTTTCCAAAAACATATTTTCAGGTTTTAGTTTTCATCATTACCAAACTATATGAAAGCATTAGAGATACCATGGAGATAGAAAATGCTGGCATGAAAATCTGACTTGTTCTTATGATAATGAAATGCCACGGATGGATTTAGTTTCAGCAGTCCTTCTGTAGCAATCTACGTTCCTAAGTCCTGGTGATCACAAGAATATCTCTTCAGCTTCTGCTGTGTGTCTGAAACCACCTAAACTAAAGAGCCTAGACCATTAAGAAAAACAATGGATGCTTCTTTAAACTTTCTAACTTCATACATTATTGGAACAATTTATTTCTTCTGCTGTTACACAGTCCAGGCACTTTCCAAAGGAACTTCCATCCAAAATTGCTTAAGGTTTAAACTGAGCAATGGTCCAAAAGCCTCAAAGATCTGCATAGGAGGAAAAAGGGGACAGTATGATTGATTACTCAAAGTTAGCAGTGCCCATATTCTGAGCAAGACACATGCCTGTTGCTCAGTGAAAGGAAGGCAATGGGAGGAAAAAAGCAGGGAGATTTTTGCTTTCTTTTTTTACGTGACTCACTTAAAGAGTTCTATCATCCTTCTTCTCATTCATCTCTTCTAGAGACTGCATGCTTTCAATCTCTTCAGTCTTCTTCACAGTGAAAGTTCGACAATCTCTGCAATTACTTGTACTTTGCCCTAGTTTTTGTTATATTCTTTCCCCATAAGTTAACATGAACAATTAAAAAAGAAATATTTTAAATCACTATCATAGTTTTAGAGAAGCAGTCATCATTATTTATAAAGTATTTCATATGCATGTATACACATATGGAAATGTATCATTAATATATTCTGGTTTAATTTTAGCAGAATTCTCAGTAATGTCTTTTTACGTGAGAAGAAGCAGTTGGACACAGTAATTCAGGAGAAGGGTTCCAGACCACAGTCTTCTATGCCAGTATGGAAAATAGGAGAGAAAAGCTGCAAGATAACTTAGTGGTTTGTGTTCATCTGCAGGAACTACACAGCAACCATTCTCACTTTGGAATAAATGGCTGTGAATATCAGTATATCACTGTTTGTCTTTGATGGCGTAACTGCAGCATGAGATTTGTGTGCTAGCTCGTCCTTTGCCTCTTGCTGCCCAGAGTGGCATAAAGACTTTTGGCTAGAACCTCCCTCCAGGATCACCTTTCCATCTTACATGAAATAAAGTCTTGTGACCTCTTACAGGTTCTGTATCTTTCACCACCCTTCCTATAGGATATGCCTGAAATCTTACAACTTCATTTGCTCCTATTCAGTTTTTTAGGCTTGCTGCCAGCTGGGAATCTTCAATGGTGTGTGTAAAAAGCTGCAATACCGATCCTTTTCCCAAGCAATACCTCATTTCCCTTCAGCATTTTCTGACATGCATAAACCAAAGGGATTCCCTATTTGAATATTTCCTGAGGTGATGCAGCTACTGGAAATGAAGAAATTTCCCACATCTGCTTTACATTTTGAAACAACAAAAATGGATTAGGAAAAGGTGCTTTTAAAGCCAGCTGTAAAGAAACTGCATTGGCCAGTCCTTCTCCCAATTTCAGAGATACTTTCCCTAGTGCGGGTGTTTCTGAGGTTATTTGGCTGTCTCCGATTACCTATGCTCCCAGGGGATCAACAGTGGGAGCATGACCTCAGACTGTGTGAATTAGAGAAATGTCCAGAAGTAGAACAGCCACATTTCATGGCATGCTATAGCAATAATGTTCCCAAAATACCATAGTGAGATATTCAGCTGTAGAAACCAGCAAGTCTGGAGTGCAAAACTATGGTAAAACTGAGCGAACAGAGACTATGCCAGATGTCATTAGAGCAACTGTCAGAATGCCCATCTCTAAATATGAGCAAACTAATAATAATAATTTATAAGTTAATTACAAGAATAATTATAAGCAGGTAGATTAAATAAGAGATGAGCTAGCAGGAAGATCTGTAAATCAGTTTTCTTTGGAGACAGCAAATGAACTGAGACAGTCATTTTATTGTCAAAGCACGCTGTGATAAAGACAATACACATCAGCCTTTCATAAGATTCCTCATGAGAATCCCAAAGAATATGGCTTTTGAAAGAATTTATACAGCCTCCCAGCACAGATACCATATCCCACATGTGAAGAACAAAACCTAATTTTCCTTGGACTAATATTGATAAAAGTTACAGCTATTTGAAAGAATCCTGCTGATGAAAAGAGTTTGGACAAGGCAATTTTTGCTATTATGGGCAAAGCATGATTCTTTTCTGTTTGACTTTTGAAATCACTTTGCAAAGCTCAAAACTGATGTGTTTGTTGGATATGTATCTAAATGTTAATCCTGTGAAAGAGATCCTCAAAGGAACTTCTATTTCTATACTTTTCCTTCAGGAGTAAATTGCCTTCTCACCCAGTATTTCTCATAATCCAAAGCTGTAAAGGGAGATTAAAGTCTCTCCTGCTGATTTGTGTGCATACATAGCTATCAATAATTGCACTGTTGATCCCTGTCATCTGTCTAAATTTGCTTATACCTGTCTGAATATATTCAGTTTCCTTTAAAAACTGCTGTGATGCACCCCTGGCACCATGCATTCTTTCAGGCATTCACATACATACTTATTTATCATAGAATCATAGAGTTTTTAAGGTTGGAAAAGACCACTAAGATCACCAGGTCCAACCTATAGTCCAACACCACCATGTCAACTACACCATTTCCCGGAGTGCCACGTCTGCATGTTTTTTGAACACCTTTAGGAATGGTGACTCCACCTCTCAGGGGGGCCTGTTCCAAAACCTGACCACTCTTTCAGTGAAGAAATTTTTCCTAAAATCCAATCTAAACCTCCTCTGATGTAGCTTGAGACCATTTTCTCTCATCCTATTGCTAGTTAACTGGGAGAAGAGACCAACACCTACCTCACTATAACCTCCTTTCATGTAATTGTATATGCTAAACTGCCCCAGTTCCTTCGGATGCTCCTCATAAGACTTGTGTTCCAAACCCTTTAACCAGCTTCACTGCCCTTCTCCAGAACTGCTCCAGCACCTCAGTGTCTTTCTTGTAGTGAAGGACCCAAAACTGAACACAATACTCAAGGTGCAGCCTTATCAGTGCCAAGTACAGGGGCACAATCACTTCCCTAGACATACTGGCCACACTATATCTGATACAAGCCAGGATGCTGTTGACCTTCTTGACCATCTAGGCACACTGTTTTGTGCAAGCCTAAGTATGTAAATATGTAAATTTGCCTTAGATTTCAGTCATATGTATTCCAGACTAGGGTTCAGAGGAGGCCAGGCTGGAGAACCTCCCCTACAAAGAGAAACTGAGGGAGCTGGGCTTTTTCAGAGAGAGTGGTGAGGTGCTGGAACGAGCTTCCCAGAGAGGTGGTGGATGCCCCATTCCTGGAGGTGTTCAAGGCCAGGTTGGATGAAGCCCTGAGCAACCTGGTCTAGATCCAGGCCTGGAGGTTGGTGGTCCTGCCTGTGGCAGGGGAGTTGGAGCTCTGTAGTCCTTGGGGTCCCTTCCAACCCACTCTATGATCTCTTCATCAATGATAAATTAAGTAGAGAGGAAAGATCTACTTTGGCACCTTGGGCTGCTCTGTCTACTGCAGCCCAAGGTGCTGTTGGCCTTTGACACAAGGTCACATTTGCTGGCTTATGTCCAACCAGATGTCCACCAGGATTGTCGGGCCTTTTCTGAGAGTTGCTTTCCAGGCAGCCAGCCCTCCACCTGTGCAGGTGGATGGGGTTATTCCTTCCTAGGTGCAGCACCTGGCATTTCCCTTTGTTGGTCTTCATGAGGATGCTCTTGAACCTGCCAAGGTCCCTCTGAATGGCAGCACACCTGTGTGGTACATCGACCCCTCCTTCCAGGCTCCCATCTGCAAACTTGCTGAGGGTGCAATGTGTTCCCTCTTTTAAGTCACTACTGCAGAGTGCTCTGCAATTGATCTGAATTTGAAACAAAGATTTGGCAATTGTGTTCATGTAGCATCTTTACAAATGGTTAACTCTTTTCCCACAAATGTACAGCCTGGATTGGGAAAAAAAAGGCAACATTGTCAAGTTTGAGACCCCAATGATAGGTATTTAGCATCGTATTAAAGTCTTTAATTAAGCTAATGGATTCTTAGTTGTGCTGAGCATCTCCTGTCCCCTGTGAAGACTGAAAAGATTAAGACCAGGCTACTTAGCAAGATACAGAAATATGCAGATAAGTGTTAGACTTAAGAATTTTTCATATTTTTAATAGAGCTCTGATTAATATGAAAATGATGTGATGTTCTTAACCTAGCTTAGCTGAAGGCTGCCAAAAACAGCAGTGGAAAGGGGATGAACTTCCTACACTCTACATCTGAATGAGACATGAGCTTCAAAGACTGTGTGGGCAACTCTAAACCTAATGTATTAAAATTAATTAGTTTATAGTCCCTTTAAATGTGTATAAGAAAATGAAGAAATTTTTTTCCTCCTTTCTTAATGTTACATTTAGTGATCTATCTTTGACATGCACAAAAGGGAAAAAAAGAGCATACAGAACTCACCTACATCACACGAATTCCATATTTATAAAACCTATTTTTACTGTGACATAAGATTCTTCAATGAGATACTTAATTTCTTATTTCCTGCCTCTCTTATTTTTATCATTAATACAGCTTGCTGAGTAGCTAACCAAAGAGTATTGAAAGACAAAATTTGTGATTTCCTTCATGATATTTTTCTGGGCAAACTGTAGCATGCTTTATCTTATCTGAGCATTTACCTTCAGCCCTAAATGAAGTCCTGACGTCATAGTGGTTTTTTAACATAATTCCTGTGTTCCTGAGATAGCTTCTTAGAACCTCTAGGATACTAGAGTCCTTTTACCATGACTGAAATAATTAATCACTATTATTAATAATAGTTATTAGTATTGCTACTAATATTACTACTAATATTTATATGCAAGGGAAAGCTCAAATATCTACTCTACTTTTTTTGAATAGTGGCTACCAACAATATTAGAAGACTTTAACTGCAATCTGGTATTTATTATTACTCCTCTAACACATACCACCCTTTCTTATAAGGTTTTATTTTTCATTAAAGACAAGTTTCCAAATTTAAACAAAAGCAGACTTCAGGTGTTGAATCAACCTCTGTTTCATGTTCTTCAGGTGAATACATGAAGTCTTTTGTACTTATAAGGGAGCAGCCTGTCATATTCGCATCACATCATTAGAACCATACATCATTAAAAAAAAATGAAGACTTGCCCTTTGCCCTTAGTCCTGCTGGAAAACCAAAACACATCTGCAAAATGAATGTAACAGCATGTTGAACACCAGATATGGTGGAATTAGATCAATGCTTTGAAAGCCAACATATTGGTTTGCAACTTCCAATATTTCTGTGAAGAGATTTATGTTAGTCAGTGTGATGTCAACTCAAAAGATGATGTAGCAAGTCAGAGAAAGCGCATTTAAAAATTCATATTTCCTGCAATTTATATGGATCTCAAATCTAGACTCTTTTGGTCTTGAAAATTAATTTCCACATTAATAAGTGATTATAAAGATGAATAAGCTTGTAACCAATCACAGAAATGTCTTGCTAGTGATATTCAACTTTGAGGACCTATTCACACATTGTCAGTGTTTTCATTTATGCAAGCGCAATCACAGGAAATGATGAAAGAGCAGGTTTAATAATTTCTTGGTGGCTGTCAAAACTTCAAATCCAAATCCAAGTCTGGCAAAGTGAATGCAACTCTTCAGAAGCTAATGGAACTGAACCCAATTAGGTTGAGATGAATTTGGACCAGAGTCCAAATTGTTAACTCCATGTACAAACAGCCTTTCCTTTTGGGTTAGAGAGAGCTGTGCGTGGCATTTATGTCCTTAGGGAAAAGTGACAATTCTCTCTAGCATATTTACTCCTATTTTTCTTCCTTTTTAACAGTTTTCTTCAAGTACTGTAATCATACACATGTGAATTCACACTCCAAGTCTCACCCCAAAGCTGAAGTCTTGAAGCAGTAAATAAAGTACTAGATAACTTATTTCTTTGAAGGAGAACAATTTTTCTTCAAGCTTGTGTTGTGTACTGTGCTATGTTCTCAGGAAAATATTAACACCCTCTTTACAGCCTTCATTAACTTTCATGGGATTATGTTTGCATAATTTTTCCTACTGTTAATTTACTAAGACCAGAATCAGATACTAAAGACAAATTCATAAAATGCAGAATACACAAAGTGCACTTTAATTTGCTGTATTGACATCATTGTAGATTACTTAGTTTCTGTTAATGATGAGTGATGCTTCTTGAGAATATTGCAATGAAGATTAGCCAGAACTGGTTATGTTCTCTGCTGCATGAGCTTGAGATTCTTTCAGACTGATGAAGCAGAGAGAAAAGGAAACTACAAAGGATATGAAATATGGTTATCTGCAGAAGAAGGCGCAGATTTCATAGAAACTAATTTTGCATTATTTTATGGCATTTCTTAGAGATCTTGATTTTTCGGTGTGTTCTGTTGCTTTACTCATCTGTTTGCAAGCGCTGAATCCAATTACAACCATAAATACGTGTATTAATATCCCTTAATGTTCTAGCCAAGTCATATTAACATCTTAATCACTTTCTTAGAGCAGAACCACCCAGCTCATGGCCCCTTAAAGATGTGGATTAAGAAAACATTCCTGTCTGCAGTGAGAATGGCTTGGTTTGAGAACTTGTCATAAATAGTTTCTGTCTTGGTTTCAACTGAGATCAAGTTAATTTTCTTCACAGTAGCTGGTATGGGGCTGTGTTTTGGATTGGTGCTGAAAACACTGTTGATGATATAGAGCTGTTTTTGTTGCTGTTGAGCAATGCTTACACAGAGCCAGGGCCTTTGCTGCCTCTCAGCCTGCCCCACCAGCGAGCAGGCTGGGGGTGCACAAGGAGTTGGAAGGGGACACAGCTGGGACAGCTGACCCCAACTGACCAAAGGGATATCTTGTACCATATGATGTCATGCTCAGCTTATAAGGGGCTTGAGGAAGAGGAAGGATGGGGAGCAGCAGCATTCAGAGTGGTACTGTTTGTCTTCCTAAGTAACTGTTATGTGTGATGGAGCCATGCTCTCCTGGGGATGGCTGAACTGCCATTCCTTGGTTTGCTTTGCTTGCACGTGTAGCTTTTGCTTTATTCATTAAACTGTCTTAATCTCAGTCCATGAGTTTTCTCACTTTTACTCTTCTGATTCCCTTCCCCACCCCATTGTGGGGAAAGGGTTAGCAAGCAGCTACGTGGGGCTGAGCTGCGAGCTGGGGTAAAAACACAACTGTTCCTTTCTAAAGAAAACAGAGCTCACTTAGTGTCTCACAGGTCCATGTAGTAAATGAACTTATCATCTAGGATATGTAAATAAATAATAAAGATAATTTATTCTTAACAGCAATTACTTCTGCCTCCTCCTCTACCATACCACAAATACAAACAATAAAACAAGAAAAATCCAGGAAACCAATTAGAAAAGCGAGTCTAGCTCTTTTTCTGTTAACATCTTGTCCTGGGCTTGAGATTTCCTGTTCTCAGAACAACTGTGACTAATGTACTCCCTTCCCACAATAGGACCAAATGGTGGCAGCACAGCAACACTGGCAAATAATTCTAATTAGAATAATTGCCTTTAAATGAAATCAGTTGTGTGTCAGAGCAAGGACATGCCTTGGCATGGAGAAGGGCAGAACCTAAAAGATCACATGCACATACTTATGCTGGCAATAAACTGCCCAGATACATTTGTACCAATGTATTTCCTAGATCTCTTTAATCAACTAATTATTACCATAATTTCCTATTAGAAACATAAACTTTATCATATTTAGGTTCTAACTGAACAAATCACAAAGATACAGTAAGCCCTGTATTCCCACCTCTCCCAACCTGCTTTTGGACTTCATACTTCTAGCCAGCTCATTTAATGTGTTCCTAAACGTGAAAACAGAGAGACCATGCAACCAGCTGAGGTTTTAAAATTACATATCCTCTCTGCAAGGATGTCTCAATTATTGACAGAGGCTGTTGGAGAATGGCCAGCATTTCACCTCAGAAGAAAGAGAGAGAAGCTTCGCTTCACTGGTGATGCTCTTTCCTCTGACTGACAGTGGGAGGAGTAAGGGATGCAACCACAGGGCATCCATCTCCGTCTACCCTTCCTCTCCGTGATACGGGCCACTTTGGTTTGGTACTGAGAGAGGTGAAGTGGGGCTCTCAGGACTCGCCTGCAAGCGCAAAGAAGGGTCATTAATCACCTTGCTGCCCAAGATATTTTACCTGTATCTAGAGTAGTTCCACATTACTTGAAAGATGGTCATGGAATTAAGTGCTACTGTCCTCACCCAAGAGTCAAAATGAATAATCTCGTCATGCAACAAACTAATTTGAAACACTAAAGGTTCCTCCATGCCTTCCTTTTAATCTCTGTATTGGAAAGCATGTCATATTTTGAAAAAAAGCATTGCACCCTGCCAAGAGAACGAAATGACAGGAGCTTTAAGTCTTTCTCTACAAAACCCACGGAATAAAGTCGAGCATCCAACACATTCATTCACATTCACAGGCACACATGAAAACACACAGAATCCAGTTTCCTGGTAAACTATGTCCAAACAACTACATCCATAGATAACCAATCTGACTGAAGAGAGCGGCATTTAGGCCTGCGTGCAAGCTCCTGTAAGTAATTTGTATTCCTTTTCCAATTAATAAAATATATATTGATTATCTCATAGGGTTTAATGTTTCATATGTCTAATTATAAATTAATATTAAATGTTAATATAGAAAATTGCATTAATATATTTTAATCAAGACTGAACAAAACTATTAATTATGATTTGAGTGGGTTTAAGTGCCGTTGAATCATATGTGATTCAGTTATTTGCCCCACTGCTAAAGAAACAGGATTTTTAGCAAGTCACTAAGGATTTCTTACTGACAGCCCGCTGCACTTTTCACCCACTCACCCTCCATCCTTCCATCTTCTCCATCTGAGACTAAAAATTTCTCATGCATTAAATCTGAAGGTCTCTGATTAGATTTAATTCATTGATCGCTACATAATTCCATTTGCTAACTGTTTCTGTTATGGGAAAAAATGGCTCAAGGCCTCTACAAGGCTGGTGGCTAGCTCTGAGGTTCCACAATACTTCCTCACGTCTCTGCAAATCTTCGACTCAGTTGGTCAAACTGCTGGACGATCGGCCAAAACTTAAAGCAGAGGAAATTTCTGGCTCTTCAGCTCAAATAAGCATGACAAGTATTGTCCACGCTCAGAAACTGTGAGCCACGTGGGGGAAAAAAAAATATAAAGTCCTGTTAAGTCATTGTTGGCATTTTTTTAAATTGTTGGGGTTTTTTTTAAATGAAAATGCCGGAGGTTGGCCAGGCTGCTCTTGGGTGTTTATAATTGTGTTATCAGGCCTCTCAAGCTAAATTGTCTCAATGAATGGACTTAGAAAGATCACCTCTCCTGCGGATAATAACGGTATTTATCTCTCCCTGAGAAATATGTGAGGGTCTATTTAAGTATCAATAATCTGGCAGCCAAAGGCTGTATAGAAACGTAAAACACCGATATAAATAAGCAATACTTACTACTTAAGTATGGAAGGCATAGATTAACTTCTCAGGGGGTGAAGCTTAGACACTGTATGTTATGTGAATATCCCATGCCTTTGCCAGCACAACCAGAAACTGAACAAAATTGCAAGAGACTTGGGTGACTCACTGACATGGCTTCACATTAAATAAAGACTACAGCAAGCATTATCAGTGCTGCATTTCCAGGCTCATTGTGCTCTGAGAGAAAATGGCCACAACCTGAGAGGATGGAATTGTCTCTCTGGCTAAACAATTAGCTTCGCATTTAATATTACTATAGTTGCAAATGCCCAGCATGTGCTCGTATGGCCACAGCAGAGAGCAATAGCAGCATTTAAAATGTTTAGGTTTTTATGTTGCAGTTCCCTCAATTTGATGTTTAAAAGACTAGTGATGCAGTAAAATCAGCAATTTTCTGATTTACCTAACCAGCAACAGAATCATTCTAATCTCTAAACAGGTTGAATTTAGATGCTATAGCATTTTTTTTTCCTTTTTTTTTTTTGGTCTTTTTAAAGCAGTGCTCTCTCAGGGAACCAACAATCTAGACAACAGCCTTATTTGCATAAACAATTCACCCTTCAGTTTTTAAAGTGAAGGTAAGCTTCTCACACATTAAAGGAAAATAAAGGCATGCAATAACTTGTTTTGCAATACAGTATAAAGTTTAACTGGTTTCTAACAAATACCCTGATCCACAAAAGGATTCCAGCGTCCACATGAACACTCAGCACCTAAATCCAGAACCTCCCCCTTAAACACTGGGCCTCCTTGGGTGATGATGACAAAAGTGGCAACATGTCTGGTTATGCTCTGTGGAGGTAGCAATGTGGCTCTGCTTCCTTCCAGCAAGAGCCTGGCAGGGCTGGGGACCCAGGTAGTTCTTCAGTACCTGCAGTGAGAAAGCCATGTGGAGGCTGTGGTTCCAAGAGAGATCTTAGACTGAAGATGCTTCCTGCTTGCGTTTTCCAGAGCAGACACATTTCCAAGGCTATAACACCAAAAGTGATGGCTTATTCATAAACTAAAAAATTCTGCTCCTGACAGTTTCTTCGTTGTGTTTAATGGCTATTATGAGAGGAAGAGGGAAGGAAGCAGAAGGAAGAAACATTTGCAAGACATGTTGCTCTTGCAGTAATCGATGACACGCTCCCCTTGACTCAAGAAGGAGCGGGATGAGATTAACTGTAAGAAAACTGAGGTGATGTGTAATCAGAAACAGAAAGGCAGGTGAAAATATGATCCCAGTCCCAAATGCCAGTTTGATCTTTTTCCCCTGCATCACTTTTCTACTTGAATGTGTAGGGACACTGTGTAAGATTAGCAGTTCCTTGCAATTCCTCCAAAGTACTCACCAAAGGCCAAATTTCTGACCTCTGTTGGGATAAACTGATGCTGCAAATCAGTGGATAGTAATTCTATCGTGCACTGAATCGTGTTTTAACATGCATTGTTTCATTCTTTATGAAGGTAAGCCACCAAAGAGGGAGAGGGGCATAGCAGCAAGGTTATATATATCTTGAAGACCAAAAAGAGGAAAAGGGCAATGGAGGTTAGAGGTAGACAGGAAAATAAAAGTAAAAATTAAGTAAGTGCTGCTGGGAAGAGAATCAGTGACATGACTCTTTACGGGAATTCCTCTCTCATTAGTCAGTTAACTTTAATATCACGTTAAAGTCAGGATCTGCCATTATTATTGCATGAAGAATAGATGCATTTTTTTTTAAATACTGGGAAATATTGATACCTTTCTTCCTCCTTTGGTGAAACTTTATTGTTGTCAACATTTTAAGAGTTGGAACCCCTACAAGAGCATCACCAACCCATCTTAGGGTGATTTTTATCACTCAAAAATCAGGAAGCAGTTCAAACTGAAGTTTTTAGTTTAGCTCCTAGCAGACATGAAGAATAAGAAGGCAGTTTGCCAGACGTAGAAATACCTGAAGATGAAGTCTTCTCACCACACTGCTTGGGTTCAGCACCAGGAAGATGATGTTGAACAGGGTGAAAAAAGTAAAGGGAACATTGGAGATAACATAGAAAAAGGTGCTTTAAAGCCTCACAGTAGAAGGAAAACAAGAAAAGTATTTTGGATCTTCACTGGCATTCTACCCATCTAACTTGACATGTCTGTTTCAAAATTAAAATATTAGGGAAGAAAAAAAAGAGGGCTTGTCATTTTACTTCATTTGTTTTTAAACATACACAGGAAATTCTGGCCCCATCCCTGCCGTCAGCCCAACAACACAGTCCCACCTAAGGCCAGCTGAATAAGAAACTTACTCAGAGCTGAGCTTCTGCTAGAAGCAGCGTTTTAAAACGGTAAATGAATATCAAGGAATTTGAAGCTGTGGAAGGCAGTTAACTTTTTAATTATTACTTTTTAATGTAATACTTTTCATCTCCACACACGAAAACAGAGCCATTAGTGATGATACCATGTGCTGAGAACTCTAGAAGGTACTGTGCAAAAAAACCTGTTCTGCTTTTGACCACGCAAAGTCTACTTTAGTTAATTTAGTTTGTTGTAGTTATTTTAGTTCATGTTAGGACACCAGATTTGTGTGAATTATCATCACAGCAGGCATATGCTTTTCCTGAGCTAGATTCCAGTTGCTTTTACCTCTCTCCCTTTCAAAGCAGTATTTACATGGCATTTAAATTAACTTCTGATCACTTCAGGTTTAGCTCTGCTGTTATGGATAATTCGCTATGATCAAAAATGAGGTTTCCATTCCAGCTTCTGTAACATAGCAGCACTGTTTGCATTCGTGCCTCAGCTACCTCGTTGTTAGCCTGACAGAAAGCTCTCACCATGGAGGTGGCCGCTGTGATTACATTTGATCAGCCGTAAAGGGGATTTCCCAGAAGAAGGAATGGAAATGCTTTTATAGCCTTTTAGGTAATGTCAGGGTTGGGTTTTTTTGTTTTGTTTTGTTAATATGAGCTTTTGCCAATCACTAACAGCATGATCCAAATCCCATTTGAAGGCAATGGAAAGTCTCCCATCGAGTTTGATGGCCTCTGGATCAGTCCCTAAGTGCATTTAGACTTAATGAGATGTTAATGGGAATTTGATGCTGCTGTGTATATGAATACATTTTCCAAACTTTTTTTTTTTTTCCCCACAAATGCAAAAAGAAAGATCTGCCTTTTGAAAATTTTAAAGTTTTTATTTTCCTCCTACAATTGGTTTACACGCAGGAGAATTTATGTAGCTCATCCCTCTCCTTGCCTTCCAGCCCTCCCCACCGCCCCCCCCCCCCCAATATCGGTGACAGACTGCAAACAGCAGAGCAAGCATTATCCGCATCACCCGCTCTCGCAGGGATGTAGAGGAGGAGGAAATATCGTCGTGTGGTCCCCTGTCCCCTCCAGCCCCGCTTTGCCTCATTATTGTGCTAAAACTTCGGTTAGAGAGGAAAAGCAGCACTGTGGCCTCACTGCACACGCAGAGATTAAAACAAACAAAAAAAAAACCAACAAAAAGGAAAAAAAAGCCCCCAAACAAGCCAACCCCGAAGCCAAAGCAAACCCCGCGGGGCCATGGCGAA
>VZTU01016584.1:93430-125653 GCA_013400835.1 Zapornia atra | reverse complement strand
TGCGCGAAGGGCGGTGGAGCGGCGCGGGGCAGCGCGGGGGGGCGCGCCCCGGGAGCAGGCAGGTCCCACCCCGGCTGAAAAGGCATCCCGGGGCTGTGTGTCTCTGTGTGTGTGTCTGTCTCTCCGTGTGTCTCTCTGTGCCTGTGCGCGCTGTGGGGCCGTTTCCCTGCCGGCCAGGGCGCTCGGTGTTACCACCGAACCCGGGGAAGGCCGGAGGTTTTCGAGGCAGGGCGACGTGGGGAGGGTCGGGGGGTGTGGGGAGGGTGTGGGTGTGGGAGGGTGCTGGGGCCACGCGCACATTTCACCTCGGGTTGTGGTTTCCCTTTCGGTGAAAAAAAATTAAAAAGGGGGGTTGGGGGGTGGGGTGGTGCTTGCTGTGCAGCTCTTCCCCGATGTCATCATGCCCGAGTGTGACCTCCCTATGTGAGGATGTGGGACATGTCGTGAGGCACGGCGGAGAGAAGATTAACCCGCTCATTTCACTGGGCCAAGGCAGGACCTGATGGGTTTGCGCACGCCTGGATGGCTGTATACCTATTGGACAAGTGCTTCACACACAGGTGCACAGGAGTTCCCGAAAGAGAACAGTACGTCGGGTGGCAATGTCTCAGTCGCTCTGAGAAGAAAAGGAGAATCATTTCCTTTGGATCAGTGACACTGATGACCCAGCCAGGAACGCTCACCAAATGCAAAAAAATTGGAGAATCAGCACAAATTCTATAGTGAGAAGGGGTTTTGACCAGTGTGAGCAATTCTAATTCTTCTCAGAAGCTGTTATCACATCTGAAATCTAATTTTTAAAAAATATTCAGAACACGGATGGAAGTTAATGGCAACATTTTCATGGCCTTAGGCAGAAAGAGTGCTTTCTCTGGAGCGCACTGCTCTGCATCTTTAAAAATCTCAGCAAGAGACTCACCCCGAGCTGAGCTTCAAGTAAGCCATGGCTCCAGGTAGGCTGGAGAAGGCATGGCCAAAGTGACACATCTTCCCTAGGACAGCTGTCCCAGCAAGAAGGTGGGAAGAAAGCTGCAGGCTATGCAAGCTATTCTGTTTGCTCACAGCCTAAAAGCCTGCTGTCTTGTTCGAGCTACGTTGGATGCGGCACAGTGATGAGGCTCCAGGGTCTCAGACCCCTTGCCAGAGAGAAGGCAGCTTACTTGACACACACTTGGTGATGGTGATGTGCACATGAAAGCCAAGGTCTATGCCATGAACTGAAGCACAAAGAGAGGGAGATCTGCATCGGGCCACATTGGAGGGGGATATCTGGCTATCAGACAGTGTGACTGCACACAGCCAGGACTGCACAACAAAGACTCTGGGCATATGTGTAGACACATGGAAAGAAGAGGGCTTTCTGTGGATTCACAGCCAAATTGCATGGCCTGCTTTGGCAGGAGAGGTGGCAAGTTCTGGTATAGTATTTGATATTGCTAAGGTGGAAGGAGATGCAAAGTTTCACAGTTTCTTTGCTTCCCTGATGGCTCACAGAGAAGAGAAGGAAAGGAAAAAAAAAAAAGGAAGGCATTACCAGTTGAGATTACTTATAACAACCATTAGTTATTTTCTCTTCAGTCCTCCAGTATCTGCTTTTGTGGTAAAGGCCAATTATTTCACAGGTTGCAGAGTATAGATTCCCATTGTGTTGACTGATATTCCTAAGTCAGTCTCAATTGTGCAAAATGTTTGGCATGCCTGACTTTTAAATACAAACTTTCCTCAAACATCTTGGGAGTCCATTACAAACCCTCTTTTCCCAAAAAGCCTGGAGAGACACGCTATCTCTCTCTTCTTTTAAATGTCATCACACTAAGTCCATCTATTACGTATTTCAGATGCAGCATAACAGCTTCAGGATGATGTTGCATTTTAGGAGAGCGGTGATCTCTCAGATTGCTTGAAAACATACTGTTCTTCAGGGACAGGAAAGAAAGGTATACCCTGCATTAAAACCCCAAGCATGAAAACTTGAGTTTACCAGAGAACTACTATATTATGCCCTTTGGCAAAGAATTCCCTGATCTAGCTGAAACGTGAGAGATCTTCAACATTAACCACTTGCAGAGCATCCTGGAGTACAGCTGTGGGCAGCTGTAGTAAATTTTAGATCTGAAACCACACCCTCAAATAGGTAATTGCTGCGATTGGCCAGTCATGATAGCTCTACCAACTCTAGCATTCATCCCACCCAGATTGCACTGGCACATGCTACACCGGGGTCGCCCATTGGCTTCCAGAACCCATCAGCAACGCAGGAACAAGCGAGCTGCGGCAGAAGACAGCTTTCATCTGCACTGGCAGGCTGATCGCCCCAGCTGTTAGGTATGGTTTGTTTACTCTGTGAATTCCCCTTTGCGCTTCCCCTCTTCACCTTCATCCGCGCTGAGCAAAATAAGTATATAAATGAAAAGGAACTCGGGCTGGCAGACCGCAAGTTCACTGCCAAGGGAAGATTAGTTCCCAGACATGTAGAACAAGAAGACATTACATTTTTTTGTCATAGCTGCGCTCAATGAGCAGAGATTATTTACAAGGTCCAGGGTTTAAGTGTGGCAGATGGATGCAGACTAGCAGTTCCCATGAACGAAGATGCGGTTTCAAAGAAAAGGTGTGTTCAGCTTCTGGAAAAGAAATTTACCTCTCAGCAGGGACTGGCAACTCTAATCTTATTTACATTTCTCACAGCAGCAGTACGCATCTCTCATTCTCAGCCCTAACTCTCCCTGCCAGCTGAAGCTGTGCTGAACAGATAGGTAGTAAATAATGTAGGATTGTGCAGATTGTCGTGAGGCCTTTTCCTCCTCTCTGTGCTGCGAACTACTTTTCAGGAGCAACAGTTAAGCTGTCAGAGGAGTGGGATTACAAATCCGATGCTCAGTACACTTTTGGACAGTTGCGGCTTTCAGGCGTCTTCCACAAATAGACACCGATCATTTCCTTGCCATGCTGGTGAGGCGCTTTGTTGGGTTAGTCATTTTTCAGACAGGGATCAGAGAAACAAGCGCAGGAAGGTGAAAACAGATATCATTTGGTAGGATTCGTGTAAAGCACAACAAAAGCTCAGGCTGTTAAGACAACCGCGTTTTATGTCTAGGCTCTGAATTAAAGCGTTTTCCAACCTCATTTTAAAGTATTTGCATTGTCAAAGTAAAATTCCTGAACGTGAACACTTATTGTGCAAATACTTAAAATTCTGCTTTGGGAAAATACAGAAGAGACATATTAGCAAACACAGCTTTGTGCCTCATTATGGCTTCTATACATAATGAAAATGTTAAAAGCAATATGGTTTCTTTTAAAATAATACTAGCACTTAGAGCATAATGGTGCACCCTTGAAGATAATGTTATTTTACAAATGTACAATGTGCAGATGCTCATACCAATGTTTGTTGTAATAAAACAGAAACCTGCACTGCTATAAATTCTCACTAACACAGTTGTACTTGGAAGGCTAGAAAAAGTCGCCTTTGCATGATTTTGTTCACTTTAATGCCAGTGTCATTCTTCATTCCTCAATTCACATGGCTATATTAATAAAGATATTTCCCTGTTAGATGGAGATGAGCAAACGGCCCAGAATAAAAACCTGTAAGGCTCTGGTGGTGGCACCTGAATCCAGTGCCCCTGGGCAGCTACCTCTGCCCGGGAGATTTCAGCTCATGCCCTGAAGGCACTAAAGAACCTGAAGCACAGCAATAAGGGAGGAGCGCTCAGGATTTAGAAAAGTCATGGCTTTTTAATGCCCGTGGGCAGCTGCGCACGGGGGAAGGAGTCACAGCATCGCCGTGCTGTGCGGTGGGAAACGACTGACCCTAGTCCGCAGGTCAGAGGCTGAAATCGCTAGCGCTCCCATACATCGCGCTTCCATCTCCAGCCCCACACAGTCCTGACACCCACACCAGATAAATGGACATGATCCTGTCCTCACAGAGCTCCCTCGCGATGGGCTTTGAAGTAGGGAACAGAAAACGTGACAAAGCTCACTGATCAAAACCTGAACCCTGGGAACAAAGTCCCAGCTTTTGGTTGTGATTAACAGCACAAACAGCAGCATAGCAAGATGTGAGCACAGAAGGTGGAGCTCTGGTTTGTGCTAATAGGGTGATACAGTTACTCCCTAGCCCTAGCTTAAAAGGCTGCAAGGATGGGGACAAGGGAGAGAAATACCGTGAAAAGAAACCACTAAATAAAAAAAAAACCAACAACAAAACCAACAACCACACAAAACCAAAAAACAAGAAAGAGAAACCCTGAAAGCCTTGATAGCAGAGATGATTAGAATTTGCGTGGGTTTTTTTCCCCCCATCATAATGCAATCAGATCCACTTACCATCATCTCAACTATCTTACATGCTGAATAGTTTAGCAAGATATTTACAGAGAAACAAGAGAAGGAAAATGCCATGTCATCTTCAAAAAAAGTAATCCATTTTGTGCTGGTTTTGCTGAACTAGAAAATGTTCATTTGTTTTTTGTTAAGTATTGTCATTAAATGTGTTTTCTAAAATAATGCAGATTACTTCCTAGAAAGGGATCACAAATTCCATATTTTCCATAGTGAAAAAAACCCACCCAAACAATTGCAGCTGGCCTCTCAAAAGAAATGTTCCACTAAGACTCTGTGCAGAAGATGATAGTGGTGAGAATGTATCCTCTCATGTCTGATTGGGTACCACAGAGAAAATGCGAACTGCAATGGAAGTGAATCACAGAAACATTTTAAGGGCAAGATGTTTCTTTGTCCTCAGTGTCAAATGTGAAATTATAAAGTGGAAATGTGACAGGTTGCAATAATTTTAACCAATTTTTTTGTCATCAACAGCAATTAGATTCTCTCCTGCCAATAGACTACTTCTTTACCTCACCTTTTCTGCCTACACGTGCACCATGGGTGAGTTCTCAACACATGGCTGCCCACCCTTAAATGTAGAATGCTGTGGTTTTCAAAATATGGGGGAAACATTTTTTTCCTCACCCATTTCTGTTTATACCTTTCTGCTAATAATGGATGACTTCTGTACTCAGCTTTCCCTTGGGCAACTCCTACTAAGTAACAACACCATTATTGTGCCCAGGCCATGATGGGATCACATCCTCTGGGTCATTCTTTGAAGCTACCAACCACACCACACACTCAAAGCCACGCAAAACCAAGACTCTTCTACTTATTTTGGTCCTGTAATACGTGGAAGTCATTCTAACTGCAAGTGTTCCTCCAATGCCTGTGGCAAAAACTAATGTTATTCACATAACTCTGGAAGTCCCTTAGAGTATACTTTAGTCATTGGGAAGCTTGAGCCTTTTTATTTTAAAGAAACCCAGAATATTACTAGATTCTTCCTTTTTCATTTTATGAACTTTTCAGTGCTATGAAATTAGCGCTGACATTAGTGAAACTGCTATATCATGGAGGACTTTTCACAGATGCACAGCTAGGGAAATAAAAGGAAACGAGCAAAGGAGCTACTGGCTGAAAGCACAGAACAGAAGTGTGAAGTCAGTCGATACCAAATAGCACAAACATGGTCCGAATCCATCAGTGCGGAAGTTTTCATTACCTCAAAATTCTGCCTTTTTTTTCCTTCTTGCTATATATCCTCTCATTTCTCAATCTTCTGACTGACAGGAGATGTCAATCTCTGTACCACTACTCTGGATGATTTTGTTATGGAGAATTATTTAATAAGAGGTATGTTTTATGTCTGCCTATCTCTGTTTTAGGCAATCTCAGCGAGAGGCTAGCAAGACTCGAAGGGACTTGAAGAAAATGCATAGCTAAGTACAAAGGGAGACTGAAGGTAAACTACAAATGCTCTTCAGAGGAATGTGAATGTATTCATAGCTTCCTTCTAAGCACAAAACTGAGACCTGGCCCTGATGTCAGGATTAATGGATGCACACAATGTTTCAGGAGAGTGTGGGTGATAGAGGTAAGACTGCATTTTGATTTTCTAGAATAGAAAGAAACTTTAGAAAATGTAAGACAAAGAACGGTATTCTAAAATCTATTCTCTAGCCTGCTGAAAACTGCAAAAGAAACAGTCCACACATTATTAAGAATAATTATATTTCTACGACGGGTTTGAGGAATGAACAAAGAATTTTGCAGCAAAGTTCTTGAATTTGGCTTTTGCTGCAAGCACATGTTTGCCAACATGCCAGTGCTGCCTCAGCTCTGTGTCAGCTACTTACTTCCAACCGCTGTCTCTTATCCTCTCCTTTTCCATTACCATTTGTCACCCAGTAGATAAAACTCTTGTATTCTGAGCTTGATGGGCTGCAGATTCAATACCAAATAGCCTGATGGCCAATGTAGTGAACTTTTGCAGATTGAACAGCAACATCATATGAGCTGAGGAGTGCTGGGTTGTTTTTCTCTAATCCAAAGGCAATAATTATAAATCTAAATGCAGATATTTCTGGCCTGTAAAAACTCTAACACTGCTTAATACGGATTTTTTGTTGTTGTTGTTGCTGGTTTTTATTTTCCAGACTATTAATCAAAACTTGTCTCGTATCTTCAACACATTTTTCAACTTGGCTGGAGATTTCAAGTACGGTAACTCAATGCTTATATTTCTGTAACTTAGAAAGAAAATTTTCTATGCTTTCAAATGTAGAAAAGGCATTTGTTCTGCACATACATGCTAAATAGGCTTGAGTTTTACATCTCAAACCCCCTAAAGTTTTCTCTGCTCTCTGCTGCACTCCCTTGCTCTCTCCACCTAATGCCACACTGGTACAGGGCTGAATGTATTCATAATGGGTTTGTTGGGTTTGGTTTTTTTTTTAGTTTGCTCCCAGGCGAAATAAAACACAGAAGAAAAAAACAGGTACTGGAATGACTTTGGTGGAACCATCTTGTAGTTACTTCTGTGGATTTGTTTGGTTTTATGTCAAGAATTTGTGAAAATGATAGTGAAAATGAGAAATTGCCTAATATATCATGGGTCTGCGAAGGGTCCTCATTCAGGTCCTCTGAGATTCATTCCTTATTCCTTGTGATCCTGCTGGGCAGTGTGTGTATTTCCATTTGCAGCTCTCCAAGGAGCACATGCTGCAAAACAATTAAATGGGTAGCGATGACATCACTCTTAGATGAAAACAACAACCCATAATCTTACCTACTAGTTTCCTCAGACATTTCAGTCTTCTGTTGTTTCCAAAGATTTAACTAGAAACAATTTGAAATGGCAAACAGAAAACATAGCAAGCTTAGTCACTGCATTTTTTTAAAGTTAAATAATACAAGGTGAAATTAAAAAGGCAAAGTTTCAACAGAAAAAAATTGTGCTTATTGGAAAATGATGAGAGATTTCCCCTTGACCAAGTCTTCCAGCTATATAGCTACTGTGTGCCTGCGTACGTGTTTCCTAAAAGAACATTATTTCTTTGAGGCCTTGAATTTTTACTCCCAAGCAGCAGAACACTCAGGAAACTCCAGTTAACAGAAAATGCAACCACACAACTCTTTGGTAGCACTGTTACTGGGAGCATGTTAAGATTGTTTTTTGCTCTTTACAATTGCTTCCCATAGAATATCAAATTGAATTCAAGGTCCTGGCTCTTATCTGCATTGCTTAGACACCCAAGGCTATTTCTAGAGTGGTGATCATGAAGCACATGGGACCTTCTGTGTCGTGATGAGATCTTGCCTCCACATCGGGTAAGATCAGGGCATGCGGGAAAACCCCACTTACAAATCTAGGTTTTCACAGGAAAGGTGTGAGTGGATGAGTAGAAAGATACTGCTTCAGATGAGACACAAAGCAAGGCAAGGGGTGTAACTGCATGAAGACACAGGACTGAAGTTCTTTCTGATAGATACCTTGTTCTGGAGCTACAGACCACAGAAATAACCCCCTTCGCCCAGGTAAATTTAGGAGCATCACAAAAATTGCAGCCCAATCAAAAAGATCAAAAAGACATAAATCCATCCATCTTTAACAACTGTTGAAAAAGATACATGCTTAGCAAAGAAATTAAGGGGGGGGAAAATGAAATCTGTATCAACAAAATAGTCCATTTACTGTTCTTTTGGAAAATCTATATGATTGAACACTGCAGTTGAGGCCACCTTGCTCTGCAATGAGCATTACTCATTTTATTTCACCCAGTTTCAAAATATTTTTTCATTCTGGTCTACCAAACAGATTTCTTTTTGTAGTGGCAGACTAATTATTCCTGATGTACTGAATACCATTATATTTTAATTAAAATAGTTTAAATTACTGTGTAATAGAAATTGACAAGGACTTGTACTTTTGGGCTGCCACTCCAAGAATTAACAAAGATAACACAGTTTAAAATTCATCATAGAAAACCTAACTTGGAAAATGTTTCAGATTCCTAACCTGTGTTTTAAATAAGCTGACATCACTGTGACCTGCAATATCTATGTCATGAGATTCTTAATTCTATGAGGAGCAGGACTAAATCCAGCCAAAGCTATTTGTGTGAATGAAAAAAAAAATAAAATAAAAGAGAGAGAAAGAAATAAAAAGAATTGGACTCTTAAACTTTTTTGTTATTCTTCTTTTGTTTGAATTTGAAATAGCTCTGATTTTTAAGTATGGACATTTTTTCCTGCTGAAGTGAATATCAAAGCTCCGTATAGGCAATTAAACCTGGACATACAGAAATGAGATTTGAACAAAAAATTGCAACCAGAACAAAGCACTGGGTTTTGAAAAGTTTAACTTTACAATACTAATTACTGCAGATGATCTTTCCTGCAACCAGAGTTGGGGGTTCTTCAGTTGGTTGCAAAATTGGGCTAGAAATGCCTTGGGTAGACTTATCCAGCTGGAAGTGGGGTAAGTACCCGTACTTTGAGTTGAACATCTGATTCTTTGATTTTCCCTTTGCAATAATTTCTATGGACCAGTTTCTTTACATAGATGTTATTGTGCAGCATTAATTTTGCAAACTATCACCCCACCCAGTAAGCTAGTGAGAAAGCAGTGATTTGAACTGAATGATGAGATGCACACCTTTTTAATGCCACTTTTCAGCTGATCAGATTTGAATTATAAAAAGCCATGAAGGAAGAAAATTAGATTATTAGAACTAAGGAGGAATGCTTTATTTCTATTTCCAAATGAAAGGTTGCAAGAACAGGTACAGAGCCACAGCCATGCAACATGCTATGCACTGGCACTTGAGGACTACTCAAAAACCATATCACAACCCGAGTACCTTGTGCAGACGCCTCTTTGTTGTGATTTCTGTTACAGGCAGAGATCCATTATCAAACTTTCATCACTCTAATTATAAAGCCATGAGAAGTAAAAGGTGATTCTTTCCATTTTTGAAGAGGACCAGAACTGTCTGTGTCTGGCATGGAACAGCCCCTCATCTCTTCTCACAGAGGCCACTGTCACCCTGGCCTTCACCTTACCACCAACACCAAGTACACACCTGTGTTTTTTTCTCTGTAAAACACAAAGTCTTTTCAAACTTATGGAAGACATTTTCAGCTCTACCCTCACAGTATTACGCGATCAGCCAATGTAAGCTGTAGGGAGATTAAAAGATCCCAGGAAAAGAACAATTTTTTTTTGGTCAGGCCCCACCTGGAGTACTGTGTCCAGTTCTGGGCTCCCTGGTATAAAAAAGACAGGGACCTTCTGGAGAGAGTCCAGAGAAGAGCGACAAAGTTGATTAGGGGTCTGGAACATCTCCCCTATGAGGAAAGGCTGAGTGAGCTGGGTCTGTTCAGCCTGGAGAAAAGAAGACTTAGGGGGGACCTAATTAGTGTTTATAAATATCTTAGACATGGGATGCAGGGGGAATTGGCCAGCCTGTTTTCAGTGGTCTGTGGGGACAGGACTAGGGGCAATGGCTGTAAGCTGGAGCATAGGAAGTTCCACACCAACATGCGGAAGAACTTTTTCACAGTGAGGGTGACAGAGCCCTGGCACAGGCTGCCCAGGGAGGTGGTGGAGTCTCCTTCTCTGGAGATATTCAAGTCTCATCTGGACGCCTATCTATGTAATAAGAGATAGGGAGCCTGCTTTGGCAGGGGGGTTGGACCCGATGATCTCTTGAGGTCCCTTCCAACCCCTAAGATTCTGTGATATTCTGTGATTCTGTGTAATGTATTATTTTCAATGCTTGTATTAGTCATTTAGTTTGGTTTCATTTCTGTAAACTTGTCATCTGAGAAATTAAATGTATATAGTTCAACCTTTTATGCTCAATGCCCCAAGCAAGAAAAGATATCCATCAGCAGCCATCCCATTTCAAGGCTATTTGTACATATGAACAGATTTTATGTTTCATTTTACCCTAAGATACTGAACAAACACTTCTTCATGCATTTTCTCTTGTTTTCTTTCAATAGTCTGCCTGCAAAGTTCCTCTCTTGTTTTGTCCATTGCTGCAGGCTCCAATACAGATGAAGTTCCTCCCTAAATCTGAACACGACAAAACACCACTCAAATTTTCTACACTATGTAGAGACAACTGCCAGAATTTCTGTTTTATCTTTATGTGGGATCTTTAATTGGTCAAAAAAGCCTCGAGAGGAGCTGCACAGAGGGTTGCAGTCCCCACTTTGTCAGGAAATGCAGTTCCTGTTGAATGCGGCTACTTAACCCAGCAGTGACTATAACACAATCAAAGTGAAGTGAGTCCTCCTTCTCTGGGATTAACTCCTGCCTTTAGAGGGGGATGATTTGGGAACTCCTTAATTAAATTCTGAGTTCTTGTACCCAGCCCAATACTTGACTTGCAGAATACTCCTCAGCTAAATTGCAAATAATGATTTTTAAAAAAATTACAGGAGAGGGACCACAGCAGAGAAAGAAACTAGGTAAGACCATGTTAGCTGCCAGTTGCCTCTAGCAACAGTGTTCAGTGATAATACTGAAGTACATGAGCTGATGCAAAATTAACATAACCTCTGACATCAGTAAAAAATCATCAAAAGCCAGCAGGATTTGCAGTGTTTCACTCTCACCTATCTCCTTATCAACAAAAATACAGTGAGGGTGTTTGTGACTGTATCATCTTCCCTACCAGCGGTTTTCCAAGTGATGTTTACAGCCCTCCAGATTTTTAAATCTTTGCTTTCATGAATATGAAAAATGCATTTTCCCCTTTTTGCAGACACACCTATTCTAAAAAACTATGTTCAAACACTCAGTTCCTATTAAAACTATTCTCTTTTTGCTAAGCCTAACATCTCTATGGGCAGATAAGACAGCTCATGTTTAAACATGAGGGTCAAAAGTTAGAACAGCAGAAGCCAAATATAATAACAGGCGTCTGCCATTTTTTTCAGGTGCAATTGAGATTAAAATATCTGTTCTTGAATCAGTACATGGGTTTTCATGGCAAGACATGCTTACATTATTTCAGTTATATATTCTGCTTGTATACAAGAATACAAAACAGCACTGAGGACAGAAATGCAGGCGATGGCGAACTATTGTTTTGTATAACAATTTAGTCAGAGAAAAACATTTCCTAGGAAGGTATTATATAATTATATTGAATTACAAAAATAGGCAGATATTTTAATGCACAAGCCATAGGGAAATGGATAGTGTTGCAGAGCAAAGGTTTGGTTATTATAATTTTTTTTGCTGGACTTTATTTTTAAAAGCACTGCAACCTAGAGTTTTTCTATTAAAGTATGGTTTTATCAAAAATATTATGTGAAGCACTCCTTATTTTCAGGAAATAGGGTTGAAATTCTTAGGGGTTGTCATGAAATAAAAATGTTTACAACAGCTTATGAGAACTTAATATATTAACAGAAAAAAGGTAAGCACTCCATTAGAGTGCTATAAAGTGTTAAAGTATTTTCATTAGCACAATATTTCGTGAAATAGTTCTGTATAAAAATATGCAGAATTCTAAAATTCCAGGGTAAGGCAGGTGGAAAACATTTTTGTAAAAATGTGTGTTGATTAAGTAGAGGTGAGAAAGATCATTTGAAGAAAAAATTCAGTCATCATCAGGCAGATTAGCCACCTGCAAAAAAAAAAAATAAATCCATAAACCCAGCTAATCCATGGATTCTCATCTATGAGCTCTTTGTTTGCAAAATATATGAACTTAGAATGGTGGCATCAGTATTTATCAGTGCTAAATATATCAGTGTTTATTCAGGCACGATGTACACAAGGTAGATGTTGGATTGACCGCTGCTCAATGTTTGATAGTTTGGTTGTTCTTTATTCGTTTCAAATGGCCATGAGGGAAAAAAATGTCAATGGTGCATCTTTAAACTTCTGGAAAAGAGCTACCTCTGTTTCTCCTTGGGAGACACCAGACCAAATTTTAGACAACGCCATGGCAACGTTATCTTAGAGCATGTCTCAGACTTCTGTAAATAGCAAAGATACAAGAAAAAGAATCTGAGAAAAAATTAGGGTGCCCTGGTTTCAGCAGGGATAGAATTAATTTTCTTCCTAACAGCTGGTGTAGCACTACATCTTGGATTTAGGATGAGAATAATGTCAATAACATACTGATGGTTTTAGTTGTTGCCAAGCAGTCAGTGACTTTTCTTCTTTTCATACTTCCCTGTGAACAAGAAGGCAGGGGTGGCCAAGAAGCTGGGAGGGGACACAACCTGAGCAGCTGACCCAAACTGACTAAAGGGATATTCTGTGCCATATGATGTCATGCTCTGTATGTAACTGGCAGGGGCTGGGAGGTAGGGAAGCTCGGGATCATGCAGAGAATAGACTTTGGGTAAGCAATTGTGCTGTTCATCTCTTGTTTTGTATATTCTATTATACTTAATTATTATTTATTATTTATTATTTTCTTCCTTTTATTTAAAATTTCTTTATCTCAACCCCTGAATTGCATTTTTTTTTTCTCCATCTTCAATTCTGTTCCCAGTCCCACTGGGAGAGGGGGAGTGAGTGAATGGCTGTGTAGTTGTTTTAGGTGGGTTAAACCGCAACATGGAGTTGTGACATTGTTTTCCACATGTTATGCTAGGGCTTGTTGTTTCAGGAGAGATTCAGGAAGAGACTGTGGGAGGCAATGATATCTTATGGATTTCCTTCTCAAACTGACAGGTAGATAAACAGGGTTAGTGAAGAGGGGGAGAGAAGAGGAAGGAAACAAAAGCCAAAAAAAAAAGTCTCAAATCTCTAGTAAGGAAAAAACAATATATATTACCAAAGCTCTGCTGCTCAGCATAACTTCAGGTATTACTGGTAAGAAAACAATGGAGTATAGCAGACAGGTTAGGGGAAGGAATAAAACATGTCAGGAAAACAATCAGTAGACAAAGGTGGCAGCAGAGAGTTTTACAAAGGGCAAGGAAAGGAAAAGAGTGGATCAGATTGGCCTTTGGAGTTTGATGTAGTTCTGAGTGAGTAGTAGTCTGTGTGTTTGGAGTGGTGTCTGCAGCAGGTTTTGGGGAATTTCTAGGCTACCTAAAGTTTGCCACAGCAATTTAACGTGGCATTCAAGAATGACCCTTTAAGGCATAAGTATCACTGTATGCCAGTTAAGTTGCCACAGGTCAGTGAGCAACAGACAACTGACTGGCTGTTTTCTACTCTTACCATAAAGGAAACATTTAATTCTCTGACTACTTCTCCATTATTTGCCTTAGGTATAAGAAGCATATCTTATAATTGTCATTTGTTAAATTGTATGGCAGCATGCCATATACTTCTGTCATGTAAAGGGTGTGAGTCTGATGTGTGGCTGAACAAGGCCCTCCTGTTGAGTCACGAGGTTCAGAATGGATCCTCTTGCTTTCTAAACCCCTTCTCAGAGAGAGGCCTAGGTGCGGCCAGGGCCAGTCTTAGTCCCAGACTTGGTCAGTAGTTTATGTTTAAAGGGTTACATATAAATAGTCACCTATCAGTCAATGTTTGCCTGTCAGAGCCCCCAAAGGACTTCTACTGAGACACTTTTGCAAAGTTGAAGCTAATGGATAGTTTATTAAAGCAATAGACATAAAGAGGTCAGAGTCACCACTGATAAATGTGCTTACTGTGATAGCGCTAATATATGGCTATGATTTATAATTACAATGCTAGCTAAGTACTGACCTGGGTATTCTCACCAGAAAGGTGAAATCATAATTGCTTATGAACAAAGCATACTTAACTTGGGTGGATGAGAAGGAGCACAGCCCATCAACTGCCTTTTTGGGGTCTTCAATTTCTTCTCTCCCCCCTGGGCTTAACTTCCTTTATAAACCAATCTTAACTGTTCCCTCCCAGGAGTGACATTTCACATGATTTGTGTGGAGAGTTGAGTGTTATAGTCGTATATGTTTAGCATGTACTGCTTTTAGCTCATTACCATATTTAGGGGTGTCAGCTTTAATATTCATTTCACGGCTAATGAAGCAAAAGGCCTCACTCTAGGCACCCTGTCCTTCAAAATTCTGTGTAGAAACTGTTTATTCCACAGTCTCTAGCCAAAAGAGGGATGTCCTGCTGCTATAAGTCTCCCTCCTTTTGCTGCTTCTCATACTAACCTTGCAGATCTCCCTCCACAATGTTTGTGTATGAGATAAGCAGATGCTGGTGTTTTTAACCTCTTATGTGCAATTGTTACCACTTCTGCTTTAGCTGAGAAAAGTTTTCTACAAAAGAGAGGGAAAGCATGCATCCAAAAAAATGGCAACTATAGACAGTTTGTAACTCCTGTTCTGACAGTTTGTAACTCCTTGGAAAAAAAACAAAAGCAGGTTGTTTTTTTTTAAATGAAGTGATACATAAGATGTAACAGGAAAATGGCTGCGCGCTGTACTGAGCAGTCAGTTGTTGCATGGAATTAATATGGAAATTATGTTAAAGGGAAGCTGAAAGCATCAGAGAAGCCATTTGAAGACATGCCCAACAACAGCAGAGGGCTTTGTTTTCCAGGTAGTTTTATTTCCCTGCTCTGTTTATGCTCTTAGCAGATGGTGTTTTCTTCCTGAAGCTCCAGAGAGTCAAAGGTAAAAATAATGCCATACAGGAGTAGCGCTTCAAGAGGAGGTTGGGTTTTCCCTCACGTATCTGTCCTCATTTGTCTGAAATCACTGTGAGCTTTCAGTTGTTACCAACACATTCCCATAATTGCCCTAATGCTCCTATCTATGGAAGTATCTTTAGGGAAAGAAAAAGATGTAGGAAGTATTAGGCCACTTCTGAAAAGTGCACTGGTAGATCTGAGGTGGATTTGGGGAGTTTAAGAAGAAATCTGACTTGAAACCTCAGAGAGTAATTTAATTTCTGCTGCCCTTTCCTTACCCTCTCACTGTCTTATTGCAGAGCAGATGCTCCATTCCTATCATTTCTTTTTACTTTGATGTAATTGCCTGTATTGCCTACATTCCTTGCAAACAGCTGGAAGAAGAATGGGGGTTATACTGAGTTATGAGCATGGTTGATTGGTGGTGGTTGAATCAAATACGAAACAGAAAGGAGAGAGGAACTAAACCAACTATGGTACAAGTACAGTTTTGTTACAGGTTTTTTCTAATTTCTTTACAAGAGAAATGTATGGTTTTTATGTATGTTTTTTATGTCTTCCCCGAATCTTAGAACTGTCTGAGTTAGCATCTTGTTTGCACTATGAATTAATACACAATGCAATGGTTATTCATTAAACATTAGTTTCAAAAATTCAATTTAATTATATTTGTATTACTGCACCAGCATTATCATGGCAAAGAATACCTCATTTTCCAACAATAACAACTTACTGAATTTGGAAAACAGACCTATACATAGGAAAAAATATTGGAAGTCAGGAATAGCTCACAGGTCAGAAATTTATAAGAACGAAGAGTTTATTGAAGACAATATTTTCAGCCAGAGTAACTAAACAGCCTCAGGTTTCTGCATCACTTTCTTCACTGTATTACTGAACTGGCACTGGAGAATTTAGTAACATAAGAACTCTTCTACAGTCACACAAATGTGATCCTTGGTTGAACACCGCACTGTCCAATGAAGAAGTGGGAAACAACTTTTTTTCAGAGCTTTTTGTCTCATTTCCCACCATTTCTTTTCCAAGGAAAGCACAGGTTTCTTAATGACAAGATGGAATATGAGAGAGACCACGATAAGGAACACCTCCATAAGGAGAGAGGGGTTTGTTAAAGCTCAAAAATGCTTGCTTTAAACACCAATTTGGCCTCTTCCTTCATGATGCTGCAGTTAAACTGATGAGAAAACACGTGTATCCTCTCTGGAGACCTCTGAAATCTTTATGTGCTTGGGGCTGCCTGTTCAACAGTTAGGTTTATTTAAAAAAAAGTGATCATTACTTCAGTATTAAGGAATGTTATTTCTATGAATCTTAGTCATTTGTCCAGCTTCTTCATTACATTTTTGTCTAGAGATTAATCTACATCACATGAAGTCCGAGCCAACCTGGAGCTGAAGGAAGGGGTCAGAAGAGCCCTGCAAGGCCAAAGCCCTTTTTCTATACCTTCTTTTCTTTCCTTTTTCAGGGAACGCTGATGAGTTCCGTGAAAAAAAAAAAAAATAAAGTAATATTTTCATAGCAGTAAGGTTCAGAACATGCTTTTGCAGGGTAAGGAAAGAAACAGCTGCTCTTATAAGCTCCCAGGCTTCAACTGTTTGATGTTTAAGAGTCACAGAACATCAGCATTCTGCAGTGCTTTTTCCAAAGTTAAATATCCACGAGTCAAGTTTAAAATAGGATAAGCCTTTGGGGATACAAGCAACCTCTCTTGGAGTTTCTATTAATGATGTAAGGTAGTTAATTCTCTGTTTTCATGCATACACAGAGATATGCATGGATTTGTTTTGGTAAAAACAGAGGTGATGTTCATTGTAAAAGTCATTAGTGAATGTGGGCTAAATTCTGTAACGATTTAATACTCTTTGAACCACCAGCAGCGCTGTGAGTCGGGGTGCTGGTTTCTGGGCATGCTCCCAGGAGGTGTTAGGGTTGATGGTGGCTGCTCTACTTTGTGTCCATGTGGTGGTTTGACCCTGGCTGGAGGTCAGATGCCCACCGAAGCCACTCTATCACTCCCCTTTTCAGCTGGACAGGGAGAAAATACATATTGAGAAGCTCAGGAGTCGAGATAAGGACAGGGAGGGATCACTCCGCAATCAAGCTCACGGAATAAAATGCATCTAATTTACTACCCAAACAAAACAGAGTAATGAGAAACAAAACCAAAGCTTAAAACACATCACCTTACGCCTCCTTTCTTCCAAGGCTCAACATTATTCATGATATCTCTCCATCCTCCTCCCAAGCAGCACAGGAGGAGATGGGGAATGGGGGTGGGGGGTCAGTCCATCACACATCGTCTTTGCCACTCCTTCCTCCTCAGGGCAAGGACTCCTCACACTCTGCCCCTACTCCAATGTGGGGTCCCACTCATGGTACATAGTCCTCCATCAACTGCAACATGAGTCCTTCCCAGAGGGAAGAACTGCCTTAGTGTGGCTTCCATGGGGAGCAGACATACAGGGCCAGACTGCTACAGAATGGGTCCCCCCACAGGGTCACAAGTCCTGACAGCAAATCTGCTCAGGCATAGGCCTCTCTCTCCACAGGTCCTGACAGGAGCCTGCTCCAGCATGGGCTTCCCGTGGGGTGCCAACCTGCTTTGTGTGTCTTCATCTGCTCCATTGTAGGGTCCTCCATGGGCTGCAGCTGGGATCTCTGCTCCCCATCACAGAATCATCATAGACTCATAGAATCACCCTCCATGGTGTGCAGGGGTACAGCCTGATTTACCATGGTCTTCTCCACAGGCTTGAGGGCAATATCCCCTCCAGCACCTGGAGCACCTCCTTTTTCCTCTTTCTTCACATATGCTATGACAGAGGTGCTATGACCATTACTGATTGGCCCGGCCTTGCTCAGCAGCAGGTCTGGGCTTCAGTTGGCTGGTATTGGCTCTGTCAGACCTGGGGGAAGCTTCTAGAAGCTCTCTGTAGAAGCCATCCCTGTAGCCATCCCTACCACTCCCCAAGCCTTGCCACACAAACCCAAAACAGTCTGTAATGATGTGTCTATTCCTTTACTAGAAGTGGGTCTATCAGAGAACAGCTTAACTTTGTAATGTCAAGGAGCAAGAAATATCGTCATGTAATTATGCTGGAAGTGGTTTTGAGTTTCACACTGGTTCCCTATCAAAAAAGAACTATTCTTTCTCACACCTTTCCACCATTTATTGTGCCATCATAAAACTGATGTAGTAGTAAACAAAAGGCAGAAACAATCTATAGTAGACAAATGCCTAACATCCTAACTCACTAAAACTTAAGGCATATTCATTACTTCAAGCTGAATATTATGATCATTTTCATATCTCTCCACCTGCCTCATCCTCTCCTTGAAGCAGCTCAGGATCCAAGCAGGGGGAAAAAAAATCTCACATATAACAATTCCAACCTTTTAAGTTCTAGTCTCTGCTAAGGTCTTAAGAAGATTTATTTAAAGCCTACAAGTTGTTCCCAGTCCGGGTCCTTGACAGCATACTTTAATTTTAAAGCTGCTCATTTTCTTTTGGTTTATCAGCTGGGATGGGAGGGGATATAGTGACTCACTTCTTAAACTCCTGCTTCTGCCTTTCCTTGTCAGAATTATACCCAGCTCCACAGCCTTCTAGAGAGTCATCTGCTTCTTTTCTTGACAAACTTGAGCCTTGCAGTCTCTTCAGCTAATCCCCTGTCTTTCTTCTTTCACATATCCCTAATGCTCTTAGGCACACTTCTCAACCTCACAAATCTCACGAAGAGGCAGAAGTAGCCCCTAGAGAGGACCTTGTTTTCATATTCACCCTTATCGCCAAAGGTGCCAAACTCTCAAGTTAGCATTGCACTGACAGAGCTATTAAGAGTCTTTGACTGGAGTTTTGACTTGCAAGAAGTGTGGGGATTTTAAAATAGTTTAATAAAAGTGTGATTGAGAACATTTTAAAACACAAACTAGGAGAAACAGCCCTAAAAGGGTAATGCTTTTCACTTTTCAATGCCACCAACACAAGATTTCAGTAAGTTGTTCCAAACTGATTTCTATTGGAAAGATTATTGTTTATCAGTCAAGTTTTGGGGTTGTGATTCAGTGATGTAGCTTATGAGACAATTAATTAATATAGCTTTAATATAAGGAGAATGTGTGTGTTTTGAGAGTAGAAAGCATTTTCTAGGCTTCAGTTTAGTTCTTTTTTAAAAACATTTTCCTCACTTGCCCATTTTTCTATCTTTCTCAACTTATAATGTGCTACCACATCAAACTTCCAACTGAACGTCACAAGTATCTAATGAGGGAATTAAGGTGAGCTCACATGGAAACATTTGCTGCCACATGAATCTTTCTGCTGATAGTATACAGTATTCTAGTTCATGGGCATTAACACCATCATCTTGAGATGCAAGAGATGCTCTCTGGAATCAGAAAGCACTTGAACAGATGGGTGTAGAAAGAGGTACCCCTTAGTTTTACCAGTATATCTTTCCCACATCTCTTAGCATAAAGGATTCTCTGATCCGACTGTTTCTCTGCTGGACTTTCATGCAAACCACATTTTAAAAAGGCAGCAGCTTTTTTTTTGTTTACTGATATTTAAACCTGGATCTCTTCTCTGACTCATTTTCCAGTATGACCCAAGGAAGAGTGGAAGTGGGTCCCTCAGGCAGGGATGCAAGGCTTTTCGCATTGACTCGGCTGATAGACAAAGTGTGCCTGAACGTTTTCACAAGGCTGGAAACTGAACTGGTCTTGTAGCTAGGACAGGGGCAGATATGGACAACTGTATAATAAAATATTGTTTTGCAGGTTAAGTCATTAGCTAATAACTGCTTCTGTAGATACAGACTTTTGTGCCAGAAGCCAAAGACTTTTTGTTCTGCAAGCCAGCTCCTCTCCAGTATGATGCTGTGGGTTTCAGCATTCAGTCTCAGAAATCAATACATTCACATGCAAAAACAATGTTTTCAGCTTTAATTTCAAAACCAATTTCTGCCCTTAAAAAGCATTTCAGAAGATTCAACAAAACCTGGTTTCTAGTCAGGACCCAAAACAAACCGTATTCTGAGTGGAGTGTCCTGAATGTTTGATGCATTGCTTTAGCATCACATTCACCTCTTGTAGCTTAAAGGAGCTGTAGGACAGTTGTCTTTTTTACCTCAGTTTTTATTCTCCCATTGTCTGTTCACTTACAGCCACATGCTCCTGAACTATCCTTAAGTGCTGCTTTTCTTGCAAAATATCATGCAGTTTAGCATTTTGTCAGTTCTTGAAAAATAGTTGTTCAATTGTCTGTTCACTGAGAGGGGTTTTGTATCTGTTAACATACTAGACTTACTGGGATAGTGTGTTGGCAACATACTTTTGAAGTGATGCATGCTCTCCATTGTTTTGTGTTTTCTCCATCTCAGCAGTCAGACTTTGTACTTGTTTGCAGCCGATTCTCCCTAGAAACTCTTTCAAAAGAAAAGTGATATCTGACAAAGTATTTACATGGCTAAGGAGGTCAAGAATCTGAAATAAGTGCAGACGTGTCAGCCACCATATTTCCAGACACTGGGAACAGAGCCAGGGTACTGGCATGCTAAAAGCAACTTGTACTAAAGTGTAAAGCTGCATATACAAGTGTGGTGGTTTTGCCCTGACTGGAGGCCAGACGCCCACCAAAGTCAGTCTATCACTCCCCTTTTCAGCTGGACAGGGGCAAAAATATATATTAAGAGGCTTAGGAGTCAAGATAAGGACAGGTAGAGTTCATTCCATAATCAGTGTCATGGGCAAAACAGACTCAACACAGAATAAAGGAAACAAAACTCTCTGATTTATTACCCTACACTACACACACACAGTGAGACCAGAGTTGGATAATGAGAAGTGTGACCCGATCTTAAAGAACATCCCCCCACCCTTCCCTTCTTTAGCAGTCTTCACTTTAGTCATGATTTCGCTCCCTTCTTCCCCTGTTTGTGGCACAGGTAGGGGCAGGGAATGGGAAAATGGGAGGGTTTCAGTCAGTTCCTTCCAAGTTGGTTTCCTTCTTAGTCTGAAGGGGGATTCTTCACACCCTTCCACTCGCTCCAGCGTGGGGTCCCATGCATGGGAGTTAGCCCTTCATGAACTTCTCCAATGTGAGCCCTTTCCCACAGGGCTTCAGCTCTTCACCAGCTGCCCCGGCGTGGGTCACTGCTATGGGGTGCAGCCATAAATCATAGAATGTGTCTCAGTCTCTTAGGTCCAGGCTGCTCCAGCCTGGTCTTCCATGGAGTCACCAGTCTCCCCTCAGCAAACCTGCTTAAGTGTGGATCTCTCTCTCATGCATCTCTGTGTCTCTGTCTCTCTCCATGGGCTGCAAGTGCTGGCAGAGGCTTGCTCCAACGCGAGTCACAGCATCTCCTGTATGTCTCCACCTGCTCCAGTGTGGGGCCTCTCCACAGGTTGCAGATGGGGTCTTGCCGCTGCAAGGCAGGTGGCCTTGCAGCCCTTCAATGGGCTGCAGGGGGCCACCCGCTCCACCATGGGATTCTCCACATGCATATATACTTTCTCTTTTCCTTATAAAAAATAAAAAATAAATTGTCCACCGTCTTTCAAGGGACATTCTTTCTCCTGCTGCAACAAGCTTGCTACTTTCTTCCAGAATACTGCTTTCCTGCAGTTTTTTGATGAGCATTTTCTTAAGAGTCCTCTGATTTTCCTGTACCATAGAATCATAGAACCACATCATATTCCTTGTCACTCTCCTAAAAACTCCCCAGAAATAAAACAGCATTCTTGTTAAGATAAACAAGCAATATGAGAAAGAAATTTTATCTGGTCACTTGAACACAAATGTTAATACCCAGCTATTGCTAGCTGCCTGAAAGCCATATGATAAAATCTATACTGCTAAAAATCAAAACCTTTTTTCTAAAGCACCAGCAGAATACTATCAGAGTAATATTCTTTTAGTAGCCTGGGAACCTCAAAATATAAAAGAAAAAATCATATTGATTTTGCAAGTGTATCAGACCAAAACCTTGTATCAGCATATATACAATACACATCAGTACATAACTATCAAAGCAATAGGATGCTTTAATGATGCTCACAGGCCCAGCTGGGTAGTTGACTCTCTTGTTTGCATTTAAGCTATCTCATTTGTTTGGAAAAACGAAATATACTGCATCGATTCCAATTCTGACTGAGGAGAAATAGGTACCCTACAGACACCATGAGGGACTTAAGCAGCTACATTGTAGATGGAGGAAAATTAAGTCAATGTAAAGTACTGCTTTACAAGTGTCACATGCCAGATTCTTTTACATGCTACAAAGAAAATACACCATGTTTTGCTATGCTCTATGCCACTATTATATATCTGCGTGAATATATAAGATTATAAATTATTTCATGGGTTTAATACATAATTAAAGGAACTTGCAGTTTGATTCCACTTTAAATATACCAACTCAGAGCTCAGAAACCTAAATAATCCAACTATGACACACTGGGGAACAGAAATCCATCCATGTGACACCAGCATGGGAGAGGTAAATTACAGAAACAGTGGCTGTTGCAATGTCTGAAGTTTCTATTTGGTCATCATCAATGTAGCAGAAGAAAGTTAATACTCTGTCCTTTATCAATAGTAGTATCCTTCACCACTGCCTCCAGAAAAAGAAATGTTACTGTTTTACCATTAAAAAAATCCATGAAGAACAACTGCTTGTACCACTTTCTGGAAGACCAATGCTGGATGCTGTGTCTGTTATATATGTGTCAATGTTAGATACCTTGGAGAAAAGGACTGTGTCTTCCCTGAAGTTTTGCACTGCAGCAAGGAGATAATGGATGGAAAAATAAAACAGTAAGAAACTTGGATGCAATGCCTTAAAGTATCTTCTGTGCTGTGGAAAGGATTTTGAGATCTGCCTAATCAGAAGGTATAAAATAATTATCTTAATGTGGATAGGTATGTCCTCACCAAATTGGAGGTCATGATAGGATTTGTTTTGGAATGAAAAGGAGGGAAAACACAAGCCACCAGGCAGGGCAAGCTCTGCTTGGGGCAGGGTGGCTGGAGCGTTCCCTGGAGGAAAAGGACCTGGGGGTGTTAGTGGACAGAGGGCTGAACATGAGTCAGCAGTGTGCCCAGGTGGCCAAGAAGCTCAACAGCATCCTGGCCTGTATCAGGAATGGTGTGACCAGCAGGAATAGGGAAGTGGTTGTTCCATTATACTCACCTCTGGTGAGGTCAAGTACTGTGTCTAGTTTGGGGCCATTGGATGTTGAGATGCTGGAGCATCTCTCAGGTAACAAGTGATAAGATGAGAGGAAATGATTTCAAATTGCACCAGGGAAGATTTAGGTTAGATATCAGGAAGAATTTCCTTACTGAAAGGGTAGTCAAGTATTGGAACAGGCTGCCCAGGGAGGTGGTGGAATCACCATCCCTGGAGGTATTTAAAAGACGTGTAGATGTTGTGCTTGGGGACGTGGCCTAGAGGTGGACTAGGCGGGGTTGGGCTATGGTTGGACTCAGTGATCTTAAAGGTCTCTTCCAACCCAAGTGATTCTATGATTCTAAGCAAAAAGTAATTTTCCTAACACTCAGGAAAAAATAGTAGGATATTTCAATAGGAAACCTAGAATGACAGGAACTCCCCCAAATGTAGCTGAGAAGATGAAGAAAAGTGCTGTCTCTGTCTCTCTGCAGCAGAAGTCAGAGATAGCCTGTCTCAGCTCAAATCATGGAAGCGTAACACAACATTACCTACCTTTCTCTGTATGGAGAACTAGAAGTCTGCCACAGCAGGATTCCTCCTTAAACTCCCTGTGGTACAGTGTAATTCCACACATGTTCCTACTGCCTGTGTCTTACAAATAGAAGCTGCAACAGACCGTAGGGAGTCAGTGCTCAATCACAAATCAGTTATATTTTAAGTTAGGGCTACTCTGAGCAAAGTTCCCAGTAAGACATTCCATCTAGCTGTATCTTAGTATAGTCAAGTACGTATCCTATGCAATCCTTTCATCTAAGCTTAAATCTTTTCCTGAAGAGGATAGAGGATGTCTTTTCTGAACTGTGAGTGCTTCTTCAGCCCCCAAACACTTTGCCATTCGGACTGCAGCCTGAGGCAGCCCTAAGTAGCAAGCACTGATGGTGAGCATGTTGCCTTTCCTCATGTTTTGGGAGAGAGGCATCATTCAGGTGCATTCACGAAGGTCTATCTGGAATTTATGACAAGCTCTGTGTGGTCAGATTTAATGAGTTAATTAGAGTATCTGGACAGGCATCACAGTTCTGAGATGCAGGGACTTGGCCCTGTCTTGTTACATTTTGCTTGAGAATAGCCTCTGATGCAAAGTAATTAATTTTCAGATTTGTGTTGCTGCACTACCTGACAGCTTTCTCCTGTTTTCTTCTGAAATGGCTTGACTTAGCGGGACAAACGCCACTCGATAAAGTGGCAAATGGTTGTTTATAGGTAGCAGTTTCTGCAGAAACTTACGTCTCTCCTCTGATTGTCTTTGCATGCTTTGGGTACAGAAAGGCTGATCAAAGGTCTGGCACAGCAATCATTTGTCATGCAGACAGACCTGATAACTCAGTATAAAAAAAAAATTGTGCAAACAATCAAGCTGTGGTTTGATAACAGAATTCTGAGAATATGAGATTAATCACTACAACTTTTTTGGCAGCAAATCAGGTTTTGGACTTTCTTAGGTTTCTTCAGTGCTTGTGCTCATCTCTAACATTAAATACTAAAATGTAGATCTTTGGTTTTTAAAGAAAGAATTGTTAAAGGAAAAAAACCCAACACATTACATTTAAGTCAGAAACTATCCGTAGTGATTTATCCCTTTATGTAGCCTTCTTCATTTTAACAGGGAATTCATTCTTTCATCCTTGGAGGCAAAAGTGAAAGTTAATTTAGTACCTGAATAAATTTAGGAGGTTCAATCTTTAATGACACCTCAAATCATGATGCATGTAAAGATTTCATGGCAAGCTAAAGTAGCCTTTTATCCAGAGAAAGGCCTGTCCACAGAGTTACACTTCAAGCATAGGATTATGTTAAATGTTTTTTGTCAGGGAGGAATAGTCTTTTTTTACCAGCTATCATAAGAATGTCCTGCAGTTGACAGCCTAGTTGACCAAAAGCCTTGGCTGAATTTGTTGGTCGCTGTTTCTGGTTACTAAATAAAGGAGCAGCTAAACCCCTCTTCATTATCCCTTTGATGATGGCTAGATCAACAAAAAACAACTGTTTAACTGGGCTTCTTGGAGCTACTTTATATCTATGTAATTAAAGGAATTTCGCAGGATAAGCCTTATAGCATTGTGGCTAAGCATGTGTCAGCTGGGGACAGAACCAGAACTTGCAGTGAGAAGATATGAAGATGGCCAAAAGAGCACACTCAACCTCAGAAAGACTATAAATAAAATACTTATGTTAAACTGGAGAGTAGCTTTTAATGGGGAAGAAGAAACCTCTGGTTTTGCTGCTTATTCTGCCTTTCTTTCTAACTTCTACAGTGAGGAAGCAAAAAGCAGTCATATCTATGTTTCCAGTAACAGATAGGATGGCTGTATCAAAGAGGACCCTCATCAATTTATCTGCTTAATGGAAATTGCACAAGACCTGAATTTTAGCTAATGGTTTGGGTCAGAAGAGGTAGAGCTAGATGTATGCACAGCCTGCATGCTTGCTAAAGCTCTGAGACAGATGGCCTCAAGGTACCATCCAGGGTAATGACATGCTATTTTCTTCTTCCTAATTAATTGTGTGGAGAAAGGTATGCATTCAGCATCAATTTCCCTCCACAGAAGCTTTTTGTTTGTTTTTGGATAAATTTTCAGGTCCTGTGTAAAGGAAAGTCCAAAGACCTGTGTTTAACAAACATAAAATGCATTTTTCAGCTACACAGGCCAATAGCTCCAGGCACCAAGGTACCTAGGGTTTTCATGCCTCCAGCCCTCTTTGAGCTTTAATGAATGGATGCAGGGCAGGGAGCCTGAGAAATAACTGATCTGGGAGCCTCTGAGCTTCAGAGCTGGACCAGAGAGTAAAGGAAGGAGTTTCACAAGCAGTGCTGTGGAAATTCAGGGCTTCTTAGTGGCAGCTGAACTTGGGGGATGCTTTGCCACCACCATGGCCTCTCAGACTGTGCTTCATTTAAGAAGAACCAGAAGATGAAAATTGCCTGAAGGATGCCATGTTAAGGCAGAGGAGAGTATTACACTTGACTCAGGGGTGGTTGCCTTTCTTCATCCCACTTCTGCTCAGATTTCGATTCAGAAGTCCACAGGCCAAACGAACATTAAGTGTATCTAACATTAAGATGCTAAGTGTACTCTGCCCAGGGTGTCTTTCAACATTTGGCCACCAAATGCTCACCAAGTTATTTCAAAGCAACATGCAACTTGTCTGTAGATCAAGGGTTTGTGGTTTTTTTTCGTACTGAACAAGCACATATGGATTCTCCATTTTACATTTCAGGCTTGGTTCCTACATACAGCACCCAGACATTGATTTAAGATTAGAACCCTAATTGCCAATATAAGAAAATGCATTTAATTTCATTTCCTTTGTTTATTTATTTATGAAATGGCATTTGAAATATCATTATTTTCTTTCTATTCCTTTCCTAAAGACATATTTATTTGATGAGAGACTAGTGGATGCAAAACCAACCCCAACAAATATGAGCTATCTGCAGCTAATGTACTTTATTTCTTAACCAGTACATGTTGGACTTTACCTCTATAATATATTCTTCTCTTCACACTCTACCTGCATCACCTTCCTGGTCAGAATAATCTCATTTTTCTTCTTTTCTTCTAATTTTTACATGAATTACACTCTTTTTCTGAGAACAGACTAGGTGCTCTTTTTCTTGAAAAAGATAACACACATTTTGCAAAATGCAGCAAAATACACTTGGTGAGGTGATTACATGACCAGAACACTAAGGCTTATCGGGCAGCCCCAGTTACACACACACACATGGATACAGAACTCTTCAAGCAAGGCAAAATGCAAGTCTGCTAGCAAACTATTTTCCCAGGCAAACCTCTTTCTGTACCTGCTTTCTTCACAGGCTGGGTGGCTTTTTTTTGCTTGAAAATCAGACTGTTTGCCAACTAAATCTTTGTTGAGTGATGTAGCCAACAGTACATATAGATTCATCCAGTCTGCAAATTTTTGTAGAAAGGCTAAGTTCTTTTGCGTTAAGACTCTCTTAAATTCTGCTTTGCCACGGGGTGGTGCTCTCAACATGCAGTAGAGACCCAATCCCTGAAACACGCCAATCTCCTCAGTTAAATCACCAGCCAAAATCGTTTCGTATGAATGCCATCTATGAGGTTATAAGGGAAGCTGAATGAAAACTGCATTCCCCGCCCTACGGTAGCAAAAAGGAGTGGGGAGGGAAGGTTTTGTTGCATCAGCCTGACAGTCATTCCCCGAAGCAGTGTCCTTTGCTGACAAACATCCCCTTCCCCCTGCCCTTCAAATACCTACACATACATTTCTACTTAAAAGACATGAGATAATCAGCAGCATTGTCTTCATTTTTAAAACTTTTCCAGGCGTTTCAAAAGCAGCTGGCCACCACTGCAGCACCTTGCTTTCCTCCCTTGTGTCTTCAGCATACCAACTTGTGTCCTCCTGCAGCCTGTACAGATGAGAAACTTTCTGCTCTGATACTTAGAGTATTTGTAATTTTTAGAGAATAGGTAGCGCTTTTTTTTCCTTTTTTTTTTTTTTTTTTTTTTGAAGGGATGGGAGTATAAAAACTGGCAAAAGATATCTAAAAATACAAAACAAAACAACAAGGACCTGACTTGTGTGAAAAACAGAGTTAGGACAGAAATAGAGGTTCCGCTATGCGAAGGATTTAAAGCTTTTCACATCTGTTTTTGCTCTTGTACTAAGCATTTTGAATTTATCTGAAGAATCGACCCACAGCTTTTAAAAAGACAAAATAAAATCATTTTAGGTTGATTGAATGAATTCACTTCCAAGAAACCAAAATGTACACTGAGTTTTGACTGACATTCTGCAAACCAACTTGAAAGGAAAGGTAATTTTGACCAAAATACTTTTATTGTCATTGCCTTTAAGAGCAAGCCAAAACACAATGTTTTCAGCAGCATTAGGAAAAATAGAGAAGTAGCCGTAGAAGAACAGATTCGCTCTATTCTATTAACATTTTCTCAGGTGAAGAAGTACAAAAAATTGTTAAGAAGTAAAGTTTAGTAGACTTTTTGGTCAAAAGTCTTTACTCTTTTAATGTATCATTTTATATTTATGCTGAGAAGCATCTACTCTGAATTACTCATTAGATGGTACCAGATACGTAACTGTAGCATAGACACTGTTCAGTGCCTGTTTTGAAAGGGATGGATAAGGGATGGTAAGCTCCAGTCTAGTTCTTCATTTGTCTTTCATTTATTGTCAAGTCCTGCTCATCTGTGACCATACAAGGGTACTGTGGCAAAATCAATCTTTCTTAAAGCTTTAAAATACTTTCTTCACTGGTGAACATATATATGTAGCCCAGTGTTCCTAACACATGCTGTAGAATAGTTCTGAGACCCAGGATATCTGTTTGCATGTGTAAAATGTTTGCCTTGAATCAATATGTTTAACCATACAACTTTGTTGACATTAGGTAAGAAATGACATGTAATTGAAGGTTTTAAACAAGTTTGTATGTACATTTAATGACAAGAATGTGATAACCTTCTTTTTGTCTGGCGTCTTTATCAGTTTCTAGTGATAATGAATCAGAATGTGTCTGACACAAATAAGTCATTTTAACTGTCACCCATTTCTCCCAAGCCACCCACATCTGAGCAATGGCCATCTTATTTTATTTCCTTACTCTCTTGATCAGCAGTATCATCCCACCTGATACTCTTACAGTACCCGTACCTGAAATTTTCCTCTCCAAGGCAGTCTGTACCCATCTGTAGTCCCTGTCAGATAACTTCGCATTCCCCTGTGATAAAAGAAACTTAATGCTTGCCTCTTCTTTGTTGACCCTTAATTTTAAGAGCTAGTTATTGAGGGACCAGCACCCCGTAATAAACATTCTGTAACATCTCCACACAAAGCCTTAATAGATGCATATTCCTTCCTATTGCTTGGCCCTAGCAACAGTTTATCAGTCTCCTGCTCTTCACAAGAAGCATTTTATTGAAAAGAAAGTTGCAGAGAGGACAAAATTAATTCTCTGTTGAACAACTCTGGAGTTGACCAGTAGCAAATAAAGGCAACAAGCAAATATTAGAGGCATTTCTAGGAGGGAAGAAAGAGACCACAACCTGAACAAGCTTCTGTGCTATTTTTTTCTGTGTTCACTAGACCATGCCAACAAATGCTGTTCCATGACTAAGGGTGAATTCATTTTCTGGGTAAACTATTGCCATGAGGATGGGCAGAAACATAGACTGCTTGACAACTGCAAGCACTCTTATAACAGATGCAGCACAGAGAGAGCAAGCTCTCTTTTGCAAATAATTAAAAAGGCTAAATTAATTGAAGAGAAACCAGTAAAGCAATTGTAGAGCTGTCCACACTAGCAAGAACAGAACCCCCAGTAGAGGATAAAGGGGTGCACTGGGCCTTGCTGGCAATGCTAGTGGTGTCCTTTGCAGCCCCTTTCCACACAGCACACCACCATTTCTTCCATAGCGCAACCGTGCTAAGACTGACATGCATGCAGGGAAATGCAACTTCCCTTTCCATTCCTCCTTTTTCCTGTGACATTCTTGGCCAGCTCCACAGGGACATACAGTGTGCTTCACCTGAGGCTTTGGCATGTGGTGGGTTTCTAACACGCATCCCGAGGCACAAAGACTACTGACACCTCTGTTTACAAAGCAGAAGCTTATGTTGCTTAATCATTGTGCCTAGTCTTTGAAAATGAAAAGGATAATGCTGGACCATTTTCCTTGTGATCAACTCAGCATTACCTCAGTCAAGCTCACAAACTGTTGCTTGGTTATTTGACTTTCCACAAAATGTACTGTTTTATTTGAGTGTGAAGCTTTATGGATTGTCATCATTATTATGGTCTCAGTATAACTGTGTGTTCAATTAGTGTCTGAAAATCTATCTACATAAATGTTTGAAAGCGGCTTGAAGAAAAAGGGCTAGCCAGCTTCCCTCAGTCTGAAGTTCCTTGAAGAGGCTAATTACAAACGTGTCTCACCTCACACAAAAGCCAGTAGTGATGAGCTCTCCCATTTATGTTTGTACTGGGTTTTGTGAACGACAAGATTCAGGGGTTTGCCCTCAATTCCAAACACAAAAACTCTTCACATTGAAAAATGCTCTCCAAAGAGTGGGGGCGGGGAAGAGATAGTTTTTATCTCTCACCGTAACAGATAGCCAAACACAGGAGAAACACAGAAAATAGTCTAACACATAAAGAATGATATCACCAAAGCAAAATGACACTTTTTTTTCTTTTTTTTTTAATTAAGAAGTATAATAAGTTTATCTCCTCCATGAAAAAAATTATTTCAAAGCAAATAATTAAATCTACTTTGTGGTGGTTTGACCCTGTCTGGAGGACAGATACCCACCAAAGCTGCTCTATCACTGCCCTCCTCAGCTGGATGGGGGAGAAAATGTATATTGAGAGGCTCAGGAGTCGAGATAAGGACAGGGAGAGATCATCCAGCAATCAGTGTCATGGGCAAAACAGGCTCAGCACAGAATTAAAGACCCATCTAATTTATCGCGCACACACACACACACAAAGAAAAGAGAGTAGAATAATGAGAAGTAAAACCAAATCTTAAAATACCTCCCACACCCCTCCCTTCTTCATGGACTTAACTTTATTCATTACTTCGCTCCCTTCCTCCCTGCCAGATGGCACACGGGGAAGACAGGGAATGAGGGTTTTGGTCAGTTTTTCACAAGTTTTCCTTCTTAGCCGGGGGGGCATTCCTCACACCCTTCCCCTGCTGCACTGTGGGGTCCCACCCACTGGAGACAGCCCTCCACGAACTTCTCCAGAGTAAGTCCTTTCCCATGAGGCTTCAGCTCTTTACCAACTGCCCTAGCGTGGGTCACTGCTATGGGGTACAATCTCTCAGGCCCAGGTTGCTCCAACCTGATCACCCACAGAGTCACAATTTCCCCAGCAAACCTGGTCTGGTGTAGGCGTCTCTTGCCAAGGGCTGAAGGAGCTTGCTCTAACATGGGTCACAGCCTCTTCCATAAGTCTCCACTCTCTCCAGCGTCTCTCCACAGGCTGCAGGTGGGATTGCTGCTCTGCATCATCCTCCATGGGCTGCAGAGGGACAACATGCCTCACCATCGTCTTCTTTACAGGCTGCAAGGGAATCTCTTTCTCTGGTGCCTAGGGCACCTCCTCCTCCCTCTTCTTCACTGACCTTGGTGTCTGCAGAGATTCTTAAATCTTCTCACTCCCTTCTCTGGTGGCAAAAAGTGGCTGCTTGAGGTTTTTTTTCCTCTTAAATATGATTCCCAGAGGCACTATGACCATCGCTGATGGGCTCGGCTTTGGCCAGCAACAGGTCCAGCCTTGAGCCAGCTGGTGTTTGCTCTGTGAGGCCTGCAGAGAACTCCTGGCTGCTGCTTGCAGAAGCCACCCTGGCAGCCCCCTCTCCTCCACCAGAACCTTGCCACAAAAATCCACAACATACCTATAAATGCTCCACTGTGGGGAGGCATTATATAACAGGTGCCAAAAGATACAGACCCTTGCATGACTAACAAGTAATTTTCCTAAAAAGGGGAGGGACACTTATAATTAATTTAATTTTCAATTAATGTAGATCCTGCAACGTCACCTTGTATAAACATGTGTAACTATTATCTGGTTTGGATACTGTAAATAAATTATGCTGCTTGCATTTTACCTCAGCCTGGCTCAAGGTAACAGAAATTTCAATGTAATTTAGTAGTAACAAGTTGCCTGCTAACCAAGACATCAATAAACAAGGCAGTGGGATGCCTTAAAGTATTCTGGTTCAGCAGCACCTTCTCCAGAGTCCTATAACTGACTACTTTAGAAGCTGCACAGGACAGGAGGAGAGATCTCTTTACGATAGTCAAGAGGAGAAGAAGGAGGAGAGAGATCTTCCCATTGTAGGTGGTAACCAAGAAGGGCCTCCAGCATGCAGCAAGGTGCTGGGGAGCTTGCTGGAAACTACCTGCCCCCAGGGAGCATGGCCAGCTCATCTCTTCTCTCTTTTCCATTCATCATCATGCCAAGAAAAACACACAATGCAAAAAGGAGACTGTGATAT
>VZTU01016584.1:76013-87805 GCA_013400835.1 Zapornia atra | reverse complement strand
GGGGGGTAGGCTCCGAGATGAAAGCCGAGCGGTAACCCCGAGCCGCCGGGCCCGCCCTGCAGCGATGGCTCAGCCTCGACTTCTCTCAGAAAAAAACCCCCCAACAAACCAGACCAAAACCAAACCCAAACCCCACCCATGATGTTGATGCTTTTTTGCATGAAATACGGGTGGCTGGCCGGTGCTAAAGCGCCCCTTCGCCACTGGATGGGGCTATCGACACACAAGTGACGTTCCTAGGACCCGCCATGGTAACGTCAGCGCAGCGCTGGGCGACATGCGCCGGGGTGGTGGGCAGCGGAGCGGCCTCCGGCTCTGCGAGGGGCTGCAGGCTGCGCCGGGCGGGTACGGGGCGGGGGACGGGAGGACGACGCGCACCTTTAATCCTTCAAAATAGGGGCTCTTTTATTGCCTCCTGGTTTAGCCTCGCTGAAATGAATTAAGTAATAACGCTGGAAGTGTGTATTAGATGTGTACGTGGTCGTCCCCCCCCGCCCAAACCACCTCATACCTACGAACAGAAATTTATCGCGAGGTCTCAACGGGCAGAGAAAGAGAAAAATCTCTTGAAAATAAGGGGTGTTGTAATTATGTTCCTTCACTTTTAATAAGTATTTCATGTGTTTGTATAGTTCATGTAACCGTAACACCCAGGCCCCCCGTGGCTTGTGTTTTATCTCTAGGAATAGGAAGATACACTTACTCTCATTTTACAGTTGCTGAGCAGGCACACAACGGGATTTGCTTGGTAAAGGTCACAGAAAAAGTTCGTAGTGAAAGAGCAGTGTGAGCCTGCCAGGCACCAGCCTTCGCACCCTCATTCTTAAGGGTCCTGAAGTATTCGTCTCCCACAGTAAGGGAAGGCCTGTTTGCCCCTGCTGTCAAACACCACTCACGTTCACTGTTTATTAAAAATAAATAAGTTGCAATTCCAGTTTGACCAAGTAATACTGCGTTTGGAATAACTCAAAAGCTGCAAGCGCTGCAAATGTGCTGTTGGATTCAGTGTGCAGGTTGAACTCAGAGAGGGACGGATAAACACAAGAGGGAGCTGCACGGCCTGTGATGGCTTCCCACTTTAATAGGAGCAAATAGAGAGGCAGCAGAAACAATTCTGCTCTAATGCACTTTTTACCTGTGTCACTTCTATTTCTCATACTTTTGCTGTGAACTGATACGATTTTTAATTTTTTTTTTTTTTTTTTTTGAGGAGGGATAGGAATCTGTAGTTCCTCACCCCACTACACCAGTTTATCTTTTTTTCTTTATGGTTATCAGCCTCAGTCTCCACTCGTATGTCCTCCTGTAGTCTTGTCCATTTTCTGACACAGAATGTTTAACAATATTAGATAGTATGCCACACATGCATCATTCTCTTTTATATTGTTAAAATTGCATTTCTGTCTCTCTTGTCATCCTTGGAACCTTTTTCCATTCTCAAACCTCTGCTTTAAGCTGCTGCCATTTTGAAGGGAAAAAAAAAACCAAAACACCTAATTTCATTAATCTTAGAAATTAAAATTAATTCCTGAAAACTTGTCTAATTAAAAACAGGAGTCCAATGGATAGCAGCTGAGTATAAGCTTTTACCAGCTCTCTCCATGGAGTTGGTTTGTGACTGCTCAGTAGACTTCTTTCCCATTCTGGATCCTTAATATGCACTGCCTGCTCACCATCAGTGCTGTCTGTCTTCCCTTCTAATTTGTCCTACCATAAAGAAATTTCCTGTGACAGACTTACGTAGAATATTATAGGAAGTCGCTATACTTTGAGGCTGGCAAAGCAAAACCCCACAAATTAAATATTGATAGGCATTAGGAGCCTGAGCATAACCTGTCAGGACAGAGCTATTTCCAGAGAGAGATTCAAGAGTCGAGGGTAATGACTGCTGTTGCAGAGCTGAGACACCCACTGGCAGGCTGCAGAAGGTAGCCAATGTTTCATTTATAAGGAAGGAAGAGAAACTAGAAAAAGCTTCAGCTTCCAAAATTGTGTTAGGTTTACTTATACCTTCCAGTAATTTAGCCTCAACAAGCAGAACACGTTTGCTTTGGGAAAACACCATCAGTGCAGTTCAGGGAAACAAACCACCCAAGACCTGAGGTCAGCCTGGGCATTCACAGCCATGCTGCAGCAGAGCTTCTGGTGCACTGTTTTGTTTGGGAGCAAACAGAGGGACTGGGACTTCTCAGACAAGTAAAACGCTTGGTAGATGAATTGTGGTTAGCCAACAGTGCTTATGAGCAGAATCTCATTACCAAGGGAACCCTCAGAAAAATTGGCGGTGGTCAACCATAGTTAGGGGCACCCCCTCCCAGTTACAGAACATGGTGGAAATTACTTCTGTGGTCACAGACCCATTGCTTCAGGCAGTGGTTAGCATAAACCCTTAGACGATAATCCCTTCCACAAACTTTCTTAGCTTCTTCATGAAGCTAGATTTTTCTGGTCTGCTTAAATTCTTCTTAGAAGCCTCATTCAGGAGCTCGCTGTGGCTTGAAACTTATTTCTGATGTTCAGACTGAACTTATGAACCGTCACTGCATAGTACCAACCTTTCCTCAGCATGGACACCGGTTAATAGCTTAACCATTAGTTTTCCTTTAGCCTAAACTTACTCCTTTCTTGCCTAGCACAAGACCGTTACCCGCTGCATTTCTCGCTAATCCCCAGTAGGTCCAGATTGGTTCAAATTTTTCACATTACTGAGGTCTTTGATACAGTGCAAAGACTGAAACAGTCACTGCCAATATGAAATGAGTTGCACAAAACCTATTTCTGGTCAATCCAATATTCTAATTATCCCATTTGCAAGGAATTCTTTCTTTAGCTCTTCACCTTCTCCCCCCACCCTGAGAAGTGCTGCATATTATTGATACCAGAATAACAGTGTAACAGTGTGGTATTTGGCTAGACTTACTCCTCTTTCTTAAATTTAGCAATTACATTTGCCATTTTCTAGCAGTACTGTACTGCTCTGACTCAGATTTGTTGGGAGCCCTCCCGCACCAGCTCCTTCAGCTTTCTCTGAGAGAGGCTACCCAGTAACATCCTTACTAAATGCAGTGCTTGAATGTTGCTTCTTCCTCAGGGTGATGGTTATCATTCCAACACCCTCCTTTCAGCTAGCTATCCTGCCTTATCAAAACATCCTCTTACTCAAAAACAAGGGAGCATTTTTTCTATGAAGTAGTCACTGGGGTCAAGTTAGGGACTGTCCTCACTGCATACAACATTTGGTATTAAAAAGTTACAGGATTCCAGGCCCATTGTGACTTCTTTGCTTTCCACTGGCAGCAGGAAGGTGAAGTTTCTTGTAATAGAGAATGGTGGATTTCTGATGGCTGTGAGTAGTGTGGCCCTAGCTATAAACATAAATAAATAAATGCTCACAGACTATTCACTGAAAAATAGTTAGATCCAATGGCTTTTTCAGCGGCATCAAAACTCTGCCGTGACTTGTGTCAGGGCATCACGTACCCTGCTCAACAGAGCAGAATCTGACATCTGAAGGATGCGTTTTTAGTGGCAGAGTGTTTGGAATGGTTCAATTACGAACAGCACTTTCCAAGGATACAGCCGCTCAGTGTAATGATTTCATCTGTTTCCTTGGGGGAATTATGTGATGAATCCACACAGAGCATCTGATTGCATTTACCACCTGCAGGTGTTTTTAAGGTCCTTGCTTGGTTTTAGGAACTTTAGAGCTTCACATACCAAATGGGTCTGATTATGGATTTTAGAAAGGGTGGTAAATCATTTCTCATCTATGGGTATTACTATACCAAAGACTATTGGTGCATCAACCGGCATATAAATTTTGTACATAGTTTACTATAGAGCCCTACAAATAGAGACATTTATTTCTACTGTGGATGTATTATTATAAGAGAATGCTGAGTTTCTAAATGAGCCCAAACCTACTTCTTAAATGGAGTCTGTGGAACCAGCTGTATGGTAATAAACCTCTCTGCAGAATATTTTGGGCTTTCTAAGGATTCCGTAACACAGTTTGAAAGAGGTTTATTTGCACTTGTGCATCACGTCTGCTCACATTTAAGTGGAGGAAGATCTTTCTTTGGTACTACAAGATACATTTCCATCTGTTACTGAGCACTCAAACTGTTACATATTATACAGTCCAGAAGTAGAGCTGCCCCATTCTGACATTTTACACTCTTACATTAGGCTATGGTCTTTGAGCACAAGCATTGCTTCAGTTTTAAGATCTGTGACTTAACTGGTTTGCTTAGGAGACTTCTACTTACCTAAAAAACAAAGAATATGAGCCTGACAAACTCTCGTGGGCTTGTTTTCTTAATAATCATTAGAATGCCTTGCGTGCTTACAAACTAAGACCAAATACTTTAAAACTAAGCCACTGATAAAATTCCTGCAAATGCTGCAGCAGGAAACTTTATTGCAGACTTCTGCACAGCCTGTAAAAGTAGTTTTTTGGTCTTCCTGAAAGGAAACAGATCTTCACAAGGAAAACCAAGTATGCCTGTGAACACTAACCCTCTTTTATTTTGACTTCTTTCAGACAGTATCCCTATGATTGGGCAGATTGTTAAACTACAACCACAGAGCAGCACAGAAACATCTAGGCAGCCTGAACATTACAGAAGCTGTCTAGATCATCAGTCTGGCAATATGTTTTAGAGCCCTCTGGGAACTTCAAGTATTGTAATCCTCCAAAGGCAGAACAGGCCTCTCATAAGGATGCCATCTATGTTTGACCTTAAAGAAATGCTTAAAAACTTGAACATTATGAAATATCACAAGAAAAAAAAATAAATTGATGAGCAATCTGTATCCCCTTGAAGCTGTTTGTTTGTGAGGCACTCAGATAGCTGTGACTATGGTTTGCTCTTCTGCGAAGCTATGAACATTGTTCTTTATTTGCCAGATTCTGCAAATATGAATTTTCAAATTACCAACAATGTTTTATACAATTTTTCTAAAAAAAAAAAAAAGCAATTTTGACAGAATATTTCTACCCATCAGACTTCCAGAAAGTCACTTTTGTGCAAGAGTGTACTAGACATTTCACAAAAATTACAATGGTAATTTTTTTTTGGTCATATTTTTCCAATGGATTAGCTCACATAGTACATGTTCATTAGATACTGCATTACAAACTGAAGATGTTTATGTACTGCAGTTCATTTTTTTCCTCTCAGTCAGGAGTCTGGCAAAGAGTGAAAGTGAGAAGAGTGGCCTTATGTGTCTCTTCTCTCACCATAACACAGACAGAGCCACAAAAACCCCATACCTTAATACAGGCATCCACCTATATCCACACAAATATGTTCTTCCCTCTTAAGTGCAGTCAAGTCAGCCTGGATGCAGTAAACCCCTACAGAAGCATGGGACGAGCCTCTTCGGACACTACTGGAGAAAAACCCACAATGAAATCTGAGTGGGAATGAGAGTAGGTCTCCCTGTATCTCACCAGGGATTCTCTATGTACTTTAAATCATCTTTCCCCTCTCAGCTGTAGGGCCATTGGCTTTCTCTCTTCAATGTGAATATTAAAAAGAACAGGGATATTGACTCCAGCTCACTCTCCAAGTTCCTCTCCAATTCTGGTTAATTTTATTAGTGTGTAAACTGGAGACGGCTTTGTTTTACCAAAACCAAAGGTGAGTAGATTCTGCGTGGAGACACGATACCTGCTACATCAACAAGCAAACTACTTTAACTACTTTGTGGCTTCATTTGTTTTTTATTTTCTTTATATCATGATACACACAGAGGGATGAGCCAATCCAGTCACAAGAACTGAACCTTGAGGTTCCAATTCTTTTTTCTAGCAGCATGCGAGGTTACCGTGGTACCTCCGAGACTTGAGATGCTTCTGTGGCACAGAAGCATCTCAAGTCTCATGCCCCTAGCAAAGGGCACAGAAATGGCAGCTTGTAGCTGTCAGTTAAAAGAAAAAAACTCCAACACAACACCCTCTCCCAAAAAAGTCCCAAATCAAAAGAGCCCAGAACACAAAAAGCACATGGGCATGTTAGGAGCCTCTTAGGGCAGCATATGAAGCCTGACAGATTTTCAGTGTCTTCTCCAAAGCAGAGTTTGGAGCCTGGTCTTGCCAGACTGACACAGCTCTTGAGAGAGATGACAAAATAGTGACATCTGATTTTAATCATAAAAATTGGTCTGGAATGACAATGGAGAGAAAGAGGATCCTTTAGCTGTGGGGACTGCTGGCTAAAAATGGAACTAAGGATGACCTGTGTTCATGTGCACACAAAACATTGTAGTTGTCCAGAGTTAGCAAAGAGTAATCCAGCTTCATTTCTTATACCTTTATGGAAGCTAGGGGCTAAACAGAGGAGACAAACCCAAGCTGGCTTTCCCACATAGACAGAAAAGCAGCGGCACATGGTCAACAGTCATCGATCGATGGGTTGAAAACCTGCGTTATAGTCAGGGTTCACTACTACGTGGCTAGTTTGAGTGTTCCCTTACAATGAATAGCCCCAGTCTCAGGAGTAAAATTTACCTTTTTTATTTAGTTTTATTTTTGAAATAAAGTCAAATTGGGACTATTATATACTAATTACACTTCTCCCCTGAAATTATATTCAGTAGCATGCAGACCTTTAATCATGATCTATAAGAACTACAGGACCATGAAATGCTTTCTACTTACTGAGCTGTGTCAAGCTATGTTTATTTTATTTTTATATTTCCCAAGAGGTGCTATAGTGGGTTATTATCGGCTTCTATAGCAGTAGCCGATTTGTCCACTGCTAATTCCAGGTTCTCCAGTCCAATAGCTATGACCTCATAAGCTGGGTAGTTTCAGAATGAAGTTAACTATTAAAATGCAGCGTATGTTATGTCATAAAGATGTTATAAAGATAACAGGACAGAATTCAATCTTCGTTCTTTATTTCTGCACAATATAGTCCATATTTCTAAAATTCTAATTCTTGCCCTGACCTAGCTCACTGCATGGAACCAATTTACATATGAGTCATAAAACATAGCGATGTGTTAATAAAATGATCAAGGTATTCTTAAACTTTGTTTCGTCCCTAAGCAAGACAATCTAATGTATCTAATTAAACATCCTCTGTGTAATAGAGGGACATCACAGTCCACATTTTTCAACAACCCAAGAAGGCTTAACAGGAGAAAAGGAATAATGTGTATTCAACGAAACTTAAGGTAAAACATTTAGCTAAGGATTCGGGTAGGGGGGAGAAGTATTCAAGCAAAAATACAGATAAAAGAATTTTTACCTCAATTTAACAGTATGTTTTGTGTACTCGCACCTGTGAGAAGCCATCAGAGAAGGAAAGACTCAGGTTATACAGCTTGACCTCTTTCTGGATGATGTCTTCAGTTCTACAGTTCTTTTCTTCACACTGAAGTATTTAAATATCTTTGTGATTAAAAACTAAATTACAAATGCAGATGCCCCTACATTTCTCCAAAAATCAAATGGTTTACTGCTTAATCTGAAATTTCTGTCCTTCTTACTATACTTAATCTGCTGGATGAATGTAACATGGAGGCTGTTGCAAACATGAATTACTTGAGTTTCTCCATATTTTAAGTCCAAACTTTTCCCTTCATGCCTATACTCTTAATTTTTGTTACCACCACATCCTGGGAATATGAAACATGATTCCATCTACATGTGTATTTTGTGAAGCTCAGCATCTTCAGTACATTATCTGTTTCTGCAATAGCTCCACATGACAATAATGGTGCACATCGTGACCTAGCATTTTCTCCAATCCACTTTCCAAACAGCCGCTGCAATGTTTAGGGTCTGTTGTCAGACACAGTGAAGAGATTTAGCTATTCTGACCTATTTGCTACTTATACTCTTAAATTGTTTTTCCCCAGTTGTTGTTGTGAAGACTTTTTTTCAAACTCCTCCTGAATTGTTTGACTGACATGAAATTGCCTTCCTCTCGATCACATAAAACAGATAGGAGGTGCAATATATATTGCAACACCGGGGGGAATAAATTGAGTTTCATTCCTTTCACCCCCTATTTCTCCTTGTAATCTCATCACAGCCAACCATAACAGTAAAATTTTATTTTATGGGGAATTAAACATGAGCTATTTTACACAAAGAACAATCTAAGCTGAAGAACTTGCAAGCATTACCTGAAGTCTGGAGTAGCTGATTTTCTTTAGCGGTTCAAGTAATAGTATGGAACTATGATTCTAAGTGCCCAGCTAATTAAAATGCTTGTTTCCCCTGTATCTAAAGCTGATAGCCAAATCAGGCTCTTTGAAGTCGTCCCAAAATCTGTGGTGTAATTTCAATTAGAAAGGATAAGGCTGACCAGTTAAAGAGTGACCCAAATGACACTTTCACATAAATTTAAAAACCAAACCATATACTGTTGCTTTGTTGTGGTTTCTTTAAGAATTTCTGCAATTATCTTCTCAGTATTCACCACTGTATTTCTTAGTATCTGGGTGTACACTGCAAGATGGTAGGTAATGCAGTAGTACATCACAACAAAGAAATTAATCGCTAAGTAAGAGTGCCAGTTGAGACAAGCAAAACACAAACAAGACATTATCGCAGTTTGCAAGTTTATAAGCTTGTGTAGCCTATGAAATCAGTTTATATCTTCTGTCAAGAAAACTGATTTCTAATAGTGTTGGATAAGACAGAGCATATATGATTGTGAGTCAACATCTCAGAAGAGAAACTGGTAACTTTCACTTCTCCCTCAGATTCTTGCTTCAGAACTTTTAGGTCTTCATAAAAGATCACCATTTTAAACAGCTAAAAAAACTAGAGTCAATTTAACAGCACTATTTGTATATTTAAAATTTAGCAATCTCCTCAAGATCTTTGATGGCCTAAAACCAGGCTGCAGCCTACTGAAAAATGTGAAGTATCAGATGTCAAACAACCCACCTTTCAACTGGTTAACATTTGGCTCATAAACTCCTGTCATTTTAACCAACTTGAAAAGGTGTGGCCTACAAATATTTCAACCTCTAAGCTTCGAGTTATTAAAAAATAAAAAGTAAAAAACTTCAAAATGCCCATTTCAATTACCTCACAGTTCCAGAATATCTTTGTTGAATTTGATATGATAGATTTCCAGAACTCAGTGGCACTAAAAGCAAGGAAGAGAGTTAGGGAACCTATAAGCAGATGAGTTGAGTAACTTGAGTGGATTGTAGGCACATACACTACATATCCACATCTATTTTATCATCATGAAAGAACAGTGACATATGTGATTCACTGAATAAAAAAAATTCTCTGAGCCCAACTACTTCTCTGTCCTATGGACATGACGTCCCATTGCAGCCACTTCCTTAAAAGAGATGCTAATCATGTCTTTTCTGCTCTCTCTCCCTTTTTTACAACACCCTCTACAAAAATGCAACATCTTTGGAAACAGTACCATCAGGTCAGACATATGGGAAATTTGTCAATGATTTCAAGAAAGGGAAGGGAAGGAAAGAAAAGGACCAAAGACCAGCAGTGGAAATATTTAAATCCGATTTCCTTTAGAAAATGGATTAAATGCATAAGGAGATAGGTTCAAAACAGGGGTAGTTAAAGATTAACCAGTATATCCAGTACTGTTTCATTTCAGTAAAAGGATTTATTCTGTGATTGTGCTGAATGATCCTCCTCCATACTGAACATGCTTTGGGTAAGACTACAGTCCAAGTGCACAGTAAGAGTTTCTGGTCTTTTTTACCCTGACAAGTATTAGAATCTTGAAAGAAAAGAAAAGAAAACTGGACTGGGAATTTATATTCCTTCCTGTTCTCCAGAGAGTTCAGTTAGCACTTAAAAAAATCTCTAAAGCAACAACAAAAAGAACACTAAAGAAAACACATGACCTAAACCACAGTAAAACAGCCATCCATACTAGGTGAGTTTTCCTATGCTCATAATCCTGACATAATGCAGCATTTATCCTCATATATCTTCTGGCTACATTTTAGCTTTTCTTTTTAAGAGATATCTAGAGGAAAAAAATCCTTTGAAAATTTTCTCATGTGTATGCTTTGGCAACTAAAAGAAATACCCAAAGTCAAAGAATACAAGAAAATCTCCAGTTTAACTTTCCAGAGAATGTTGTTAAGAACCTATCAAGTACTTCATTGAAAATAAAACAGTTCCATATAATAATGAGAAAGCCTGGGGTCGTGTTTTGGAGGTTTTGCTTTAAATGAAACCTTTGCATAGTCTTATCCTGGGTTATAGAAAGAAGTCCTTTCATTTACACTACATGAGCTCATTGCAGTATCCCTGCTAACCTAGTAACACCCAAATTAAGTTCACAGAGCTGTGGTAACCATCCAGAAGTTTCTGTGTGCCTAACAGTAATTCAGTGTAATCTGAATTTTAACCCGTGGCATCACTGCAGTAAAAAGAAAGCCTGCGAGGCCAGCTCTGTAAGTACTTCTGTATGCTCTTAATGAATGGTTACACATAAATTAGTATCCCAGTAACTATTTATGAGAAGTTTTTGTGGCCTACTGAATGGCAAAATTTAACCATTACTTGCAAGTCACACCTCCAGGAGAGAGAGAGGACGAAGTTAAACAGCATTTTTTTAAAATAGATAAAGGCAATTTTACAGTAACTTTTTTAATGTGGAAAATATTTGGCACACATACCACAGAAAGGGTATAAGAATTAATATACTGTATTCATTCAGAAAAGAAATAAGAGCCACCATTTTCTTCCTGTGCTTTCTTTTCTACATTGAAAAGGCTTTTCTGTTGCATACATAGCAGGGGACCACTTCTGTTCCTCGGGAAACATGAAAATGGGTCCACAGGTTACATCCTTGAACTTGGCATTTAAGGTTCAACATTCACACAAAACCAATCTTGAACTCAGACATATATTTAAGAGGATTTCTTTCCTAATAGAAGGCTGAGAGCTGACAGAGAAAGTGTTTTACTCTCTAAGAGGTTTAAAGAGAAAAGATGAAAGAGATTTACCAAGATATTCTAGAACTACACAAAATAATAAAAGGAGAGCCTGAACAATAGTACATGCCTGCAAAATCCGGATTATGGTACCAGCACTAGTAGCCATATTCAGAAGGTCTGAATTCCTCCCACGTCTCTATGGGAGAAAGCATTTCCAGTGTGTATTATTAGCTGGCTGCAGGTCTTCACAGACCCCTAGCCAGCAGCTGGTATCGTGCCAAAAGAATTAGGCAACCTGAAGATGTGAACGTACCATGCAAGTACACATGCTCTAAAGGTGCTTTTAAAACAAAGAAAGAAATAAAAATGCCATGGTCTATGCCTTCATCAGTCTGTAGTTTTCTGCTCTTCAAGGATGGCAAGGACAGCTTCACAGCATAATGAGACAACTCACAGTTCTCTTCCAGAGTTTGCAGGCAGCCTGAAGCAATAGCTCAGGTAAACTCTGATGCACCCCAACACTCTTTGCTCTAAAATAATCTGTTTCCCTGAGAAGAGCACTCTGTCAGAAATTATACACAAATTTTATTCTCACGTTAAGGGAAAAAAACCCCACCATGATATCATAGTTGTGCCTGTAGTAATGGAAATTAAAGTAGTCTCTACCTGAGATACTGAGGCTGGGCACAAAAAGGATGCAGATGGCTCTGCTGTCACAAATGACAGGCTCGGTCTGCTTACATGCAAAGCACTTCTCTAACAAGGATGGAAGAGGCAGCCTTATAATGAACTTCCTAAATTACCTCAGAATAAGTCTTTTGAAGGACCTGGGAACAGAGTTAATTACCTGTTCTTTTCTGTGTCTTTCCTGCCCCCCCCCCCCCCCCCCC
>VZTU01016584.1:8677-76006 GCA_013400835.1 Zapornia atra | reverse complement strand
TCTTTCCCCCCCCCCCCCCCCCTCCCCCCACAAACTTCATGTGCAAAATGCACCTGTGAAACAGTGAACCTCTTGTGAAGTTAAGTTGTGGCATATGTGCTTGCAAACCACCAGTATGCTTTTATTCTGCAAACCAATTCAAAACAGCTTTAGGCTTAATCAGGCTTCCTCTCAACTCAGAAGCAAATTAGAAATCCTCTCTCAGTCTCATTTTGCAGGCAGCTAAGTAAGGTGAGCAGAACCAAACTTTCACATCTCTCATCTTTATACTCAAGGGGCTACAAATTAATAGTTCATCTTGATTTAGTAATATGAGCCATGGCTGTAAGAATCATAAACAGTATATGAAAAACTGAACATGGCTTTGGATGTGTAGAAGTAAGGGCAGAATAAAACTAACCTTCAGAAAGCTCCATCTGGGCTGAGCCTCCTCCAATACCCTCCTCACCACTGCAGGGACCCCCAGCCATGTGCCAGGGCAGGGTGCGTGAGCCCCAGTTAACATTTCTTCATATGGCCTTACAACACTTTTCTGTCCAAGTTACTGTATTTCATTCTCTGGGCTTTTCTTAAGCAGAGGCTGCTGCTTGTGCCAAGCTGCTGAAATACGTAGCAATTCTGCAATACCCACGAACAGGGCTGGGACTCAGATCCTCCAGCTTATTTTAAATTGACGGGGATTAAATACTGAGCACAGCATTTAGAAATCAAAGGCTAATACTAACTCTCTTTACTACCTCTTTCCCTGCCATATGTGGGATTCCTACAGTGAAATTGCCTTTCCAGGATGAAAATAGGAATCTGTATTGGACAGACTTCAAAACAGGTGAAAATGGTGTTTGTAAAGAAACACTGGTAGCATAATTAAGTTGTCTGTTGAGGTCCCAGGGTTTTTTTTTCCCTGCTTTTTCTGACACTGACAATGGAAGTCAATTGTGTAGAAGAAATTTTTCTCCTTCTTGCAAAAGGAACAAATATTAACTGGCCATAAAGTAAGCTGTCTGCTTTACTTTCCAAATAAATGTAATCTTGTTAAAATCTGCGTGCTCAATATGAGACTGTGCAAAGAAACTATTCAAACTTTCAAAGAAACTATTTCAAAGGCACAAAATTGCGTGCAAGCTGTTCTTTGTCTATGATGTTCTTAGTTTTTTCCAATTTTTTGTATAATAAAAAAATCACTCAAAACTACGCACCACCCACTCCAAGAAACCCTATGGACCAATTTTTATGTACTGCATTTTTCCATTTCAATAGAATGATAAAGCATTTTGCTGTTAAAAAACCCCACAACCACCAAGATGCTACTGTTTTATAAGGTCATTATTTTACTTTTAGGCTTATGATTTCTCCGACTTAAACAATTAAACAAAAGAACGTGACCCTGAGCCCAGCAGCTGGTGTTGACAGGAGCAGTCACGAGACAGCACCCAAATAGGCTGCCAAGAGTTTCTTACGAGTTATGCGAGGCAAGAAGAAGAGACCTCACCCATATGTGCATGATACATTTTTGCTTTGTTCTGCTTGTTTAAGATGTTGTGGTTTCATGGGTCACCTTTAACTCCTGTGAAAAACAAGATGAGTAACACTGCTTTGGTCGTTTGCCCAAGCATAAATCTGCTTCTTTGTTTTTCACAGAATTGGAAGGCCAGATATATTGCATTTAAAAAGTGAATGAATCAAGAATATTGGAGGAGGTGAAAAGAGAAAACGTTTGTTTATCTCTGAAATATATTGTGGAAAGTTCAGAAATGTATTTGCCTCCTGCTTCATTACTCTATAAGCTCACATGGACAATGACCTCAATGGGCCAGTCACTCTTTTAATGAAAGGATGGGATATTTTTGGCAAATCTACCTCAAAAAAATTTTATTTCATTCAAAGGAAAGGCTGCATTAACATATTATTCTATCTTACTTTAGGAAAAAAGAAAGACTCATTGCTGAGATTGCCATTATATATGAAAGGGGAAAAGCTGAAGTGGGATCTGGAAGACAGATATCTACCTTCTGACTTTTAGGAAGCACTCAGAGGCAGCTGTAGACTGGGGTGCCACATCTGTGCAGCCGAAATTCAGTTAGCACTTACAGCTGAAAAGGAAGGCAGATAGGAATTAATCTCATAGTTTATCTAGATTCTACTAGTCTGATTGTATTAATTGCCAGCCTACTGCCAGACCTGTTGCATTGGGTTCTCTAGAAGAGCAAAGTTCTGCTGCCTATATAACACACCAAACAGCAGCACATGTTCTGCAGTTCAGGTACAAGTATTTTCAGCATGCTCAGTAATACAGTTCCTGTAGTACCTGATAACTGCAGTTCCACTTCCTTTGTAACTCTACTAGCAGAGCTGGGCCTGGCATGTGTCCCTGAAAGCACACCAGCAGTCTCTCTTCTGTAGAGGCTTCCACTGAAGCACAAAGGATACATGTTTTAGCATTGTGAACCCATTTCCATATAGAGGGAAGGTTTTACTTTTTTTCAAAAAATTATTTTTGATGGGTAAAACTTTGCAAAAGCAGAAGATATTTTCATTAGGAGGTTGTATTACTGCATTTTCATTGCTATCTGTGCTGTCATTTGAATATAATATTGATAAATCTTGTACATTTTTCCTCCCTTTATCCCACTCTCAACCTTCTCTCAAGAAAACCTTTAACATAGGTCAAAATTACAGTTATGTCACTCAGAAAAACTTTGACTATATAATTTATTGCAACCACAATACTTGAGGATAGTTAAAATACTCATTGTATGAGCACACAAAGTCAGTAATTCCATTTTGCATCATATGTCTGAGAAGGGGCTTTAAAAACAGTTTAAAATTATTTAAGATGACAAGTGCCATGCTCAAGAAGGTATTTCCATAGCGTGCAATGGCATGACAGCTTCAGGTAACTATAAACTGTCAGTAGTCTCACATGTGTACAATAAACATACATGTTTTAAGGGTAAATTCAGTGGAGCAGTACAGCCTCAGTAGCAGCTACAGAAATCCATCAGGAAATACAGCTTGGAAGTCCTTTGAGTTGCTTGGTTAAAGAGTTGCTCTGCAGTGTTTTTGGCACCGTTCCTTACGAACTCACACATTTGGAGTGCTGTGTTAGCAGAATTGACATCACACATGGTGGCTGCCTAAAAGAAGATGCAATGCCAGAGTCCTTATGCTTTTGGGGCTCCATTTTGTGCCCTCTCTCTCGAGTATCCCTGCTATCCTTTGCATCTAAGGCAGAACTGAGAGGTTAAAGCTGTGGGAATCTTTCAGGAGGTGATGCACTTGCAGAGCCTTCACAGCGTAGCAAGAGCTGAGCAGGTAATCTACCAGCAAAAGCCCTTAGTACATGTATACCCATATATTTATTAGTTTTCATGAAACTGCCAAGTTATTATGCTAATAGAATTATAAACTGATGCAAAAAATAACAGTAGCTTGAGCTGTGTGGTGCATACGCAGTCACAGTGATTCTTTGTCTGTTTTACCAGTTCTGTTAATAAATCTATTCATAACCTATATGAATAGCAAGATGCAGTTGTTAATGATGTAGGTTAATTGGATCCTACTTTTATCCAAATAACTTTTGCAAAGTATTAGAGTTAACTCTCTCTATAGAAAAAGTGTGAAGTGTCAGAATTATTCAGTTAGGTCAGAGAAATGAGTAATCCAGATACTGAATTTCTTCAAAGGATCTAAAAATTTTAGTAATTTAAATTAAGACTGATGAATAAAATTGCAAATGTTAAGAAAATTAATTCTTAACTCAAAGAATTAATGACAGAAAGTCCAAATGATCTACTTCATTTCTGCACAGATTTAAATGAAAATCTGTTTATACGAGAATTGTAATGAAATTTCTGTGAAAAATTATATGAGTTTAAAAGTACTTTCAATCTGATGCAGTTTGAAGAGGGAAGTCAGAACAATTGCTTGCATTTGCATTATCTGATGGCATTTTGCATTTCTTCTTCCACATTTGTCTATCTTCAACTTTCATGTCTTTTGACATGAACTTTGCCTCCTGTAGCAGCTGTGTGCTCATAAATAATTACTAGGGAGAAAAGAGCAAGGTAATCTCAGTCTTCATGCAGATCATTTGTTTGTTCTTTGAGAGTTAGTTCAGCAGGGAGAAGTGCGGAAAATAAATCTGTTTAAAAAAACCCAACAAGTCAATGTTATGTACACCTAGATTTCTTGAAGAAACAGAAATAGAGCGTGCAGCTGACTGGACTCAAGATGAAAGGGAGATACTGAACAACTGCAGTAGCCATGAGTGGGATGACATGAGGCATTAGTGAGGACTGAGCAGCTTGCAGGAAGACACAGAAATAGCATTATAAATTGGACCTTTAAATATAACTGTGCTTGGTGCTGCCCTCTCTACCAAGGAAAAAATGCGTGCAAACATGTTCATGGGACACAGTTGTGTGGTTTTGTGATCCAAGACACATTCCTATGAGTTTATCCTAATGGAAAGATAACCCTCTTAAAGAGCTGGAGGATCCTCCAAAAGACAAAAAACCCAAAACAAAACAGCTGGCATCCATTAAAAGAATTAAAAAAACCTGTCCTTCCAATGCAATTGAAAATATTTCTCAGAATTTTTTCTCTGAGGACTGCCTTTAAAAGAAGAACTGACTCAGAAGGCATTAGAAATTCCAGCAAAACACCAGCATTTGTTACTGTAAACTTAAAATATCGGAGAGTGTGATCTGTAAATCCGTAGGTCAAATTCTACCCTCGGTCTGGTGGCTCCCACAAAATATACTATCCAAAGCAATCAAGTTTTTATCCACATATAAAAATGGCAAATTCGGTACCAGGATTGTGACTCAGCAATGTCTTCTTGTTTGCTGAAACTTTCAGACACATTATTTCCTCTTGTAATTAAGGGCAGGTAAAGATCATTTTCTTTTTCTCTAATTTACATATATTTTGATTAGTGAAACAAAAGCACAGCAAAATAAACTACATCCACACAATTAGCTGAATAGGACTGTTAATGTGAGGAGCACAAATCAATACAGGGGTCAGGAAGCAAATGTTAATGCTGCTTTATATGCCTGTCTGAACTTGCAGATTGTTACAGAGTGGTAAAATAAAACACTCTAAGAGATAAGGCTAAGCATTCTCCTAAAGGCAGTCTGAAGCTGACCCACTTCTGGAATAAGGAAATTCAGGCCTATTTTGTTGTAAGATTTTACAAATCCATATCTACATCTTGAGGCACAGCATCCACTGCTCTGTCCCTGCCCTCATCTCAGGCTGCCTTTGGTTCTCACACAAAATTCCAGTGGGCAAAACTGGGGGTCTCTCCTGTTATTTTTTTTCTCTGGCAAAACCTATTATTCTGGCTCCCCCGAAGCATCCATTGAACATTTTTCTGATACATTATTTAGAGTTATTTATCAGAAGGCCGGTATCCTACACAGTGTTTATTCCCCATGGATTACATTTTCTGTTCCTTTGCCGTAATGCTTGTGTCCAGTGCAACAACTTACCATGACTGGTAAGAGGCAACTATTGGGGATAATAAAGTGTGAAAAAATCAAAACTAAAGCAAGCCACCAGCACCACACCCACACACAAAACACCAGCCATAACAGGCTGTTTCAAAATGAACAGGAACAATTATCTGGTCTAATTAGTAAATTTGTTGTGTAATGTTCAGGAAAAGAAAAATGCATTTATTTCCCCAAAGGAGGCTCTATCTGAAGCCCTATTCCTTGACCCTTTAAGTAGCACATTAGGGAGAGAATCAGAGTTGCTGTATCTTGCAATTTAATTAGGTGCATGTTTAAGAAAAACTAATTATTTGGTGGACCCTTGATCCTAAGTCCTCTCTCATATGAATGCATAACTGCAAGAGGGGTTCCTAATTACGTCTTATCAACTGTTCAATCTATTTCATGTCCAAAAGACAATGCTGTTATCCTCTATTCTTCTTTGCATTTCTTCTGTATGCTTTCTGGAGTATAAATGCTAAATAAAGCAGTTCAGCGTAGTAGGGCAGAGAAGAATATCATGCTTTTCTGTTTAAAATTTTGTGTCCTTTTCCAGACACCTTCAATGACACATGTCCACTTTTGACATTGGTTCTTGTTATTTTGCTCAAGTAGCCAAGGAGGGATGCTGCTCCACTGAGCAGAGGAGTATTAACAAGTCTACCTCCATAACATTTTTTACTGTCGGTCACTAGAAAATTCGCAGAGCAATCGGAGCTGGGAGTGACAGGAGAAAGATTATTACAGTGAAAGAAGTCAAATACTACAAACACTAAGTAATCTTTTTTCAGGCTTTAGTTTTACACTGAGATAAATGTGCAAGACAATTTCTTCTAACTATAGTATTTTAAAGCCTTACCAAAATGAATCATAATATCTGTAATGTGCATGCATACACTGTAATTTAACTAGTCTTTAGTACAATGAATCTCTAGTGTGAAATTTTCTTTGTTAATGATCAGCATAAGCTATGGTTCCTAATGCAATTATGAATCCAAGACTTACAGTCTATAGGCAACAGAGTAACGAGATGGTATCGTTAAACTTCTCATTTCATTCACTCATACCTATAGGGAAAAAAGCAACCGTTATTATAAGCATCTTACTTTTTCTATCAGCAAAAGGGACCCTAGCATATACTGAATTACGTATTACCGGCTCATCATTCCCTTGGGTAGGTAAACAAACTGCTCCAGCATTGGCAGTTTCTCTTTTAAATGGGTTTTTACTTTGAATAACATTAAAGGAAAATAAGTCTAGATAAGGAAAGAGCCTTTCTTGATGCCAGAAGGAAGCAAACCCTCCAGCCCCTTTGGAGAAGCGCTTCTCTTTGATGGAAGAGCCAACCTACTATCCCCAGTAGTTTATGGGAGGGCTGCTCTGCACTGAGCTGCATCCATCCACTAAGGCCTGGGAGCTGTTTCTGCCCCATAGAGTGTTCCAACAGATCTTGGGTAGCTGCTTTCCACAGCCTCCAAAGGTCCCCACAGATGCTGTGCTAGGACTTTCCCACCCCAGCTAGGTCAGTAACCTGATGGCAAAGGTGCTAAATCTGCCCCATCAGTAGGAAAGCTGCACTTGCTTTGCCTGGCCCTGGGCTGATAAAAGGCTGTGAAGGCTTAGAGCAGAAGCATCAGCTATTGATTGTCAGATAATGTCTTTTTCAACAGCACATCTGTCAGAAGGATAAGCATGCCTGCCCTAAAAGGATTGCAGCAAGTCCCTTTCTAGGCAAGCTGCCCCACTCAGCTGCACCGCAGTGTTTTTTCCTGGGATAAACTTATGGCTCAGAAAGAAAGAAAAAAAGAAAAAAAAAGGTGGTGTGTCCCTGTCCACACCCTCTTACAAGGGAGCCACTGCACATCCCAGACCAAATGTTTCTATAGGTGTCAGGCATCTCCAGAATGGGCCAGGCTCATTAGAGCCACTGTTAGTTTCAGCACGTGATGGGCAGAGCCTTGGCACACACCTGTGCTTTTGAAACAAACGGGAACAGTGTGGGTGAATGAGCACTGTTCTGTCTGGTAAACCTTATTCTACACCACATTTCTCAAGGCACGTGGCTTAAAAAAATAAGTATGCACTCCAAATATTTCACTTTGCCATACAGACTGAAGAATGGGTGGGGTTTTTTTAGTTTCTCTGCTTAAGAACCCTTGCGTGATAGAGGACAGGTCTGTGATAGATCCCAGTGATGATAGATCCCTCATCAAACCAAACCGCATTTCTTAGAGAAGGACAAAATAAAAGCACCTGAAGGACAGAAATTCCTCCTGAAGTTCTTTGTGACCTTCGGGTTTCACTATAGCATATCTAAGCTACCTAATGAGCAGTATTGTGGCATGTATGTTACATTTCAGATTTTTATATTGCACAGATAAAAATGAGGCTGTTCTCACCCTTTGTAAGATATGATAGGATCATTTTCTTCAGTAAAACTTTAGTTCAGGATCTACAAAGAGGCGTTGTCTTTCCTTCCACCCACAGATACTTTTAGGACCATTCCTGGTTTCCAGAGATTTTAGACTTACAGTTTGTTTTATTAAACTTCAGCCTTTATACTGTAAAACATGTAAATTTTCTTACTATTGATTTAGACTTAGGTAGCAGAATATCCTGAGACTGAAAGAGTCACATAATGTTTTAGAACACAATAGCTGTTTATATACAGAGTATGTAGCTGCTTTTAATTCATTATTTCTGCCTGAACACCTTAATGCAATTATAAACTACCACAAAACCATAAAAATATCAAAATTTAGGGAAAGCAAAACATTGTGAGGATCATATCAAGATTTTTTTAAACTCTTTTTAAAAACGAAACAAAAGAAAAACCACACCACCTTCACAGTCATACATTTGCATTTCAGAAGAGGACAACTGACCTGTTCAGCAACTGAGACCTTACACCTAAAGGATGTTTCCTACAGCCCTTGTAATAAGATTCACCTGAAGATGAGGGTAGCTTCCTCTATCAGCAGTGGGTTTTTAAAAGTCTGCTGAGCAGTTGGAGTTTTGAATTAAGAGGTTTATAGGTCATAACTGTGAGAAGAAAAGTGCTGTTAAAGAAGAGCTAGTAGTTGGGTGGATCTCTTCTTGCCAATCAGTAGTCCTCTCTCAAAGTAAACTTTTCATCAATGAATTAATTAATCTTAACTATCAATCCCAAAAAACTAGTTTTTCCCTATAAGAACATTGGGATTGTCTTCCTGATTTTGCATCTGCTTGGACTCAATTCTTAGGAATTTAGCAGAATTCTTAGCTGGATTGAAAAGTTAGTCACCGCTTTCAGTAAAGCAGTTCTTACTGTTCCACTCTTCAGATGGAAAATCTGTCACCTACCTTTTTTCCAGTTTTCACAGAGGACAAAATTTGAGGTGGATGAGCACATTGACCTTTCTTTGGTGTATGTTTTTCTAGACTGTCTGAACCAGTCTGATTTCTGTCTGAAATCAGAAACTCTGAGTAAACCCAGAAAGATCAGCTAAAAATCAAATAAAATATTTCTAATGGATAATTGTTTAATCTTTTCTGTAAAATTCCTAGTGATGTAGTCTTTACACCTTCTCTGGCAAGGAATTCTGTTTATTCTCACCCTTAGAGTCAGCACATTTTTTCTCTACCATCTAATCTAGATCTTCTTAGTTGCAAATTAATTTCATTACTTCCTATTTTGTCCTTTGGAAAAACTCTATTACCTTTTTACTTGTAGCAACCAGGTTTTTATGTAGTTGAAAACTGTTAGTACAACTTCCCTTTGTGCATTGTCCTCTAAATTAAACAACTCCAGGGTTTTTTTTTCCAGGTCTTTCTTCATACTGCTTTTTTTCTGGACCTCTGATTTACCTTTCTTGTCCACTAAGGATTCTTTAAAAGGTCAGAAGTAACCTGATCACAATAATTTGGCTGCAGTCTTATTAAAATGGAAATAGTCTGAGCTTTACACACTCTTTAGATAGCCTAAGATTTGGGTTTTTTGGAAGCAACATGACACTTGATTGCTACTCTGTCTGGAATTCACCTAACTCTTCTTTTTATTTAGACAGCTTGTACTTTATACATGTTCCTAATAATTGTGGTTTATTCTTTTCAGACAGTTTACCCAATTAATGAATGGACCTCATGTATGGGAAGATTGCCTGAATCTGACCATCATGTGGCTGAGGAGTGCTTCCAGAGTGACCTGTTAAAAACCTCACATAGTCAAGCTGCCAGAAATATAATTAAATAGAATATTCTCAATTCTTGCTGATTTCTACATGCAGTCAGGTTTGAAAAACAGAAGGTAGTGCTGGTGCTGTAAAGGAGCAGCTATCAAATTGTGTTCAGCCAAGAAAGCGCTGTAACCATTAACACATGTTAACACAACATGAGTTTTCGTATTCAAAACATTTATCTTCTCTCCCATATATCAGTTTCCTACAGAAAAACAGGGAATTTACTCTAGTACTGTGAGGATAAAGCTGTCATGAGAGAATGCTGATACAGATCCTACTGCAGTGAGGGACAAGGAGACAGGAGAGCTACTTGCCACAGAGACACATGTGGACGGCAGCAAATATTTCAGTGCCACGGACTACATTTTTGTTCACTAAAGTACTTAAAAAGCTTTTCTTCTTAACCCAAAGCTTTTCTCTCATCTGACCTTAACACTGTCCCTAGCAGAGCCATGCAAGTCTTTCTACACCGCACCATCATAATCCATCATAATCTACCTCTCCTCAACAGTTGTGTTTATCTCTGGGAGAGGAGGAGCAGAGACCAGCTTCTAGCACTCTGCAATCCTTATTGCTGTCATTTGAGTCCCTGCTGTTTCCTAAGGAGAGACTGAGATGCGCTCTTTTTTCCTGACAGCCAGTGTGAATAGCCTTCTCCCCTCCTCTTGCAGAACAGACCATGTGGCCAGACAGACAGCACTGGCTTCTTGGGCGAAGGGCACAACTGCCTCCTGATTTACCCCTATAACATGGCTTCTTTCTAATTGAAATGTGCCCTGGAGTTTACTGCCTGGGTTCAGTGATGCAATATGGAAGCTCCTGTAGATGCAAATGACCCGTGAAAGAATAAACAGAATGACTGCACCATAATAATTTCTGGATTTACATGATCAAAAAAATAAGCCCTTTCATGTTTACAGCACTGAATGATTGATGCTTCCCTAATCTGTTTTAATAACCTCCTTGAAACATCTTTCCTTTATTTAATTCCTTGGTTTATTTTATTTCAGCAACTAGGTGCATATAATCTGCTGCCTTTCACTGGTGTTTGGTAAAATAAATGCAGATCTATTAAAATGTGGTTCATTCAAAATAAATTGCACGCTTCCATAAAGAAAGCTTTGGCACTGTGCTTTTACATAAAATGGGGTGAGGTGACTAGGAGTCAGTATCACAGTCAGAAGCAAGCAGCATTCAGCCTGTGATATGTTAAATGAAAATATTCTAAGAGCTATGTCTACTGACTCAGGCACACCTAGTTCCTGCAGATAAAGTTTCACGCCATAGTAAAGCGCTGGGAATTTGCAGAGTGCTCTTGGGATCAAGACACATTTGAAAGCAAAGGGCACAGTCAGTGTTAGGGAGCTTATACAAAAAGGACACTCTGTATACCCTAGACTTTGGTCTCTGGGATTTTGGCAAGTGCTGTGATGAATTCAGTAGTTTCAGTAAACATATCCATTGGTGGGAACTGAGGATGCAAAACATCCGACAGAATTACAAGTGTGACGTTGCAATAACTGTCCTAGAGCTGAGAAGTTAGTCTAGGAACATCTTTATTAAATCTGATACAATTTCTCAAAAGAAAAACATTTAGATTAAGCATTTTAATTTTTTTATATTTTGTTTTTAAATGTATTCTCAAAGAAACTTCAACCAATGACTTATTCTTTTTGATTTTTTTTTGTTCTAGGAAAAAGGTGAAGTCCTGCATTAAAACCATTTCTGACAGTTTAGCAAAAGCTGATGATTTTCCTAAAAAACTAGATAGGAAATTTTTTGTATAAAGTAAATAATGAGGAATCAGGTCATATAGCCAGTGGCTCTGTGCATATTATTAATGGGTCTTTGCCTGTCACTCATTTTTCATCTTAGGAGACATCGTTTAGCAACACTACCACTGTGTAAGCCATACTGAAACTGCTAATAATCCTCCTAACTAAAGATGAAGCCACATACCCCATTAATACTTCATAGACAACAAAGGACTATAAAAAGTCTTGGAAAATAGCTCTTAGATGGCTAATAATTCCATTGGGTAGTGAAGTGGCCTCCTAAACTCAGAAAGGTTTTTTTTGGGACAGTAAGGAATAAGCAACCATGGGTGTATTTTGCCAATTGGGAGGACTGTAATAAACATTTAAAATCAAAGTAAGCCATTTTTCTGGTTGTGTTTGAACTGAATTAGGAGGAAGCAGGAGAATCCCTGAGACAGAAAATAATTAATGTAAATAATGCATGGAAAGCTTCTACACTGATGCTTTCAATTGAAGAAATGTGATTAGCATTTCACTTCTCAATTGGCGGTTTTAGGTCACTGGCCTAGTCTAGCATGAATAAGATCACTGAATGAAAAATGGCAATCATGAAGCAAAAATTAAAGAAGGGGGGTTGGAAAGAGAACTTTCGCTACATCAAGTAAAGAAGATTAAATTTAATACCTCATTTAATGTCACGATTAATCTGTCATTGCACTGGGTCAATATGTGCAGAGGCAAATGGAGACAAAGAGGAGACTAAGGGTAATGGGGCTTACGTGCATTTCCTTCGCTTTGAAAGTTTGACTTGGTAAAGATTAAACAGAGAGAAAATGATTACTCCTGGCCTTAGCAGTGCCCTTGAGCTCTGGGGTCCTCCCTAAATTACTGAGTAATCACCGATTATGACATTAGGCTCAGAAGTGCAACCCTTGGAAAAGCAATGCCCTGACAGAGGTAAACCCTCTTGCTGATGGTTTTCAAGTTCTAGTACAGGTGAGGAAGTAAAGCCACCCTGCAGGTGATGGATGGAGCCCTGCCATGAAGCTGAGGTGGTTTTTTCAATATTAGTGATGTGGTGTGCTCTCAGCTTGTACTTTGATTTACCTCCCTGAAAGTCTATGTCTTGCATCTATAGAGATGTACAGATACAGGCAGACAGGTGTATGTGTGTGTGTGTGTGTGTGTGTGCGCATATGTGTGTATCTATCTGTGCATGCAAACACCCCATTTAGAAATAAATAAACAAAACATGTTACTCACTCAATTTTGGGCATATGTTTAGACTTCAGTAATATAAGTATGTGTATAAAAGAAAGTTCTAGAAATGGGTCACGCTACCTTAGGCTGCGAGTGTTCCTGAGTAATTTCCACTGTTATGTATAGTATTTATAGTAATTACTTATAGTAAAATTAATCTGTTCTTATGCCTTTAAAATAGCGTATTCAAAGACAATTGGTTCTTGAAAATGCAAGCAAGTATAGATCTTACTTTCCATTACTTCTCACACAAAACAATAATTTAATGTTTTCATTTGGTATTTGATCACAGTTATGAATGACTAACAACGCAAGAAACTCAGCCTATATATGCATTTAAATGAGTTTTTTAGCATATGATGTTAATCAGAATTCCACTTTTACATGTAACTACATAAGAAAAGATTTTCTGTGAGTCACTACAAGCAAATGGGAAGTAATTGTGGAGAAGTAATATTATTAAGCAGTTTGTCAGAGGAAAACATCAGTCATTTTCTTATGGCTTATCACTTTATATTTTTGAGCATTTGCAAATACTAGCTTGGAGATCCCGAACAACTCTTGGGCTTTGTAGATTCAGAACCAAGTTATCCAATGTAACAAAAATTTCTGTTTCTAAAAGAATACAACAGAAAAAGACATTTCAGTTTGCCAGTAAGGATCTTCTAAGTATGAATGGGATTGGGTGAATAAAATGACCCACACTCTGCAGATAAAACATTTGAATGCAAGGGAAAACTCCGTTTTTCTTAGATTGTGGAGGTAACAGTGATACAGAAACACACATAGCTTAGTTAAATTATGTTCTTGTATCAAATTAGAAATGTATGCAAATATAATGACGTTAGAAACCATCTGCCAAATCTTGTTAGTGTCACCTACTGATTTTCTGAAAACTGGATGGAAATTTTTTAGTCAAGGTCTCCATTTGTTTGTTACACAATTAGAAAAAAAATTGTTGGAGAATCTGAAGGCAAAAGAGGAGCTAGGAACATCTACTTTTGTTTTATTTTTCAGAACAGAATACTTTTCTGAGCATGAAAAAACACAAGAAATGCCCCAAGTAAACTAGACAGAAGGTACTAATCACCAGTGGTCCCACACAAGATGAAGATTGAATAGAGAAAAAAAATGGTAAGAAAAACGATTTCATTGTGTGTGGAGTACAGCAGAGAGGAAGAGTAGATACACACGACTTGCTAGATGACAATACTGAGGCTGTGCCTTTGGTCTCTGCTTACTCAGTGGATAGGTCACACCAAGAATTTAGGAAGGACTTCTACAACTTCTGTGGAAATGCATAGGCAGCCCTACACCTGACCTTTACTTGAAGAATTCTTTTAAAGTCTTTATGAGTAGTATTTTAACAATAGAGAATACAGCTGAAGCACTGAGAGGTGTAGAGATTTAGATATTGCATCTCCCTTGTGATGAGTATGTGAGGTTTTTATGTTTTGCAAATTAACAAATACACAGTGCTAATCATACAAAATGTTCATTCTAGGCTTGTATTTCTAGGGGTTTATGCTTATCATACTTCTGTCTGTTGTGCTGATATCATCAAGGCCTGCTTCTTGCCAAAAGGACACTTTTTTAATTTCTTAGTAACAGGAAAATGCTTCAGTTATTTTAAAAATAAATTATTTTCTCTGTGCTTGGCTTTGGTCTTAATGCTACCTATTTTACCCCAGGCAGTGCCAAATGAGGTAAGAGATGGAGGTGAAAATTTAGGGCCTGACCGGCCTGGTGCAGCAACAGAAGAAAGCAGCAGCATTTTGCTCAGCCATGGCAAGAGAGAATGCTCAGTGAGGGTCAGGAAAGATGCACTCTCTCCAGCAATGGCAGTGCCGAGACTTCAACTAGACAATTGTGTCAGTGTACGAGAGAGCACTGGGTTCACTGGAAACAGAGTTGGGACAGTCTACCTCTTCCCAATACTCCAATAAGCCAATTTTAGATGAGAAAGGCAATACATTGCTCTTTTGAGGTAGAAAAACGTTGCTTTCTTGGGGAAATATTATTGGGATTGGATCTTAGTTATTTCTGGAAATGTGAACGGTTAGAGGATCAGATAGGGTCTTGAATTTTAAAAGGAATCCTTAAAAAGTGAGAAGGTTAACAAAAATTATATTAAAAAGAGCCTTGTGATTTCATAGCTAAAATAAGTGGGAAATGCTAACATTCACATCTTCTTAATCCAACTTTTTTGTGCAAAAGCACACCATTTAACAGATCCCATTTTATTGTATCCATGAGGTACGCAGAATGGAAGTGTTGCAACACTTTTACCAGTGCGCTCAGGGATCAAGCCTCCACAAGGCAGTGTCCACAATTCATCAGCCCCTCCTCTAAATTTGTCTTGGGTCGTGAACTAATGAAAGGTACATCTGCAATAAAATTTTGAGACCCTGCTGAAATACACACCTCGTCTCAGCTAAGTCCTCCCGTGCTTAGCTGTACCAAAGCGACTGGCTGCAGGCTCCCAGCACCAGCTGTGCAATCCTCCTCATAGATGTTGCATCATTTTGGCCCCCAGCAGCTGAAGGTAATAATACAAGTATTGAAGGTTCCTGAATCCAAGTGCTNGAGGACTATAGTCTGGTGTTACCCAAGCAGCCAAGATAGAGTCCTTGGGGCTTCAGGCATGTCCACAAGTTGCAGATAGAATATAAAAAAAAATTGTTTCTGAGTCTGACAAAGACAATACTAGAAGGTACCTGTGGATCTAACAGCATTTTATGTCAATGCTAACATTTCCTGAAACTGAAACAAAAGTGAAATAAATTAGACAGGATAATTTGCAGGATAATCAGCTCATTGTCTGTAAGCAACAGGTGTTTAACAAGCACTATGTGACTCTCGAACAGCTGATTCTTTGTTCAAGAAGTGAGTTGAAGAGGATGAATAATCCTAGGTAAATCTGTTAAAAAGCCCTGAGAAAGCTCTGGGAAAATGTAGCAACAAATTAGAAACATAGATCGAAGAAGAGAATAGTTGGAGATGCTCGACTGCCAAGAGCTGGAGTTTCTTATCCATCATGTGAGGGTCATGAAAAATGGGGAGTTCTTGATACAGGTGATGAAAACTATCAAACCCACATGTTAAAAGTTGCAGTCCTAAATGCACTTAAGACACTTGCATAACCTGTGACACTAACGGAGGCTGTAAAATCTTACTTTTAGGCCTGTTTAAACTATGCAAATCTCCAACTTTCATTTGTTATAGTTTTCTATTATTGTCAAAAAGGGAAAAGCATTTCCAATTTAGTTGCCACTATTGCAATCACTCCTTTCTGTAATTCAAAGATTAAAAGTGAAAAATATAATTAAACATAACATTTATTATGTTAGATCTGGTGTAGGACTAAGAGGTTTTTAAGAGCTTAAGTCTCATGGAATCCCTTGAGATCTCCAAAAGGTCTTGCGACTTTTGTGTCAGCCTATCCAATCTTCTAGAAAACATGCTGCTGAAATATGTTTGAAGCACAAGATGGTTTTAATATTTCAGGGGAAAAAATCCTATACGTACAGTCCCTTAATTCTCTTGAACCTAAAGTTTAAATAGTGATTTTTTTCTATTTTAAATAGTAATTTATTTTAAAGTTTCTCAAGAAACCTTTCCCCAAATTAAGGACCAGACTGTATCAGAAAAGTTGTCTCTAATTTTTTTTTTTCTTTTTTTTTTCCTCCCCCAATTTAAGGACTTCAGCAGAATAAGAGGTTAGGAAGGAATATTCATATGGTCTTTACAACATTTTCTCTGGCCCAGGTTGCTTTCTCTATTCTGCAAATCATGAATATTTTTCAACTACTCTCTCATTTAAAATTAAGACCACAGAATATTAAAGCATCCCTTTGAAGTTCATAGTTGGATTTATGCATTTATAATAAGAGTCTCTGGGTCTGTCTGCATGGGCCTTTGCAAACCCCTTTGCGTTTGCTTTTCTCCCAGCTGTCCAGAGGGGAGCCAGATTGAACCCAGGAGTGTTGTGCATGACCCAGCGTGGAAGATCCTGTGAAAGCACGACGCACACGTACTGTACTGTGCGGAGAGGAAATTCATTATACACATGAGAAATGGTTGCAGTCTTGTCTGCAAGAAGAGATTTGAGGAAAGCTCAAGTAAGCACAGTAAGGTACTTCTTTTAATAGGATTGTTCATTTTCTTGATAAAATTTGGCGTGTTACTGTGAGAAAATGCTGTAATTAAGATACTGAACAATGACAGTCTTCAAAATTTCAGTTTTCTAGTATCAAAAGTATCAAGTTTGACAAGATGCACTCAAACATCTATCTCATTCTAGTTGTGAGAAACATATATTTGTGTGTGTGGTTTTGTAGCCGGTTCAAAAGGAAAGCAAATATAAGATTTATAATGAAACTCTATTCATCTCAGTTGCGGCTGTAGTGAACGTCACTGAGAAGGGACCTGAATGAGAGGATGAAAGGATTAGTTCATGTATATAACCTCCAGTCTCCCAGCTATCTCTTGTCTCCCTGACTGCAAAAACTAGCAGTAATAACTTTATACTTTAAAACCAATAAAGGAATTCCATAATTAACAACTTTACCATCAAATTTTCAATTATTTTTTACTGTGTATTTTCCCTTTGCTTGCACACAGAAGTTCTCTCTGCTTCAAATTTAGATGAATTTGTCTGTTTATTAATATCTAGATTGTGCTTTTATTAATCAGCACAGAAAGACAGTATTTTAGCTAAACTGCTATGGTGAATTCCATAGGCCTACTATGGTGCAAAAATGCGGGGAAATTACACAGTTGATCAAATAAAATAGTCTATTCAGCAAAATTGATAACAAAAGAGAATCATGGAATCACAGAATTACAAGGTTGGAAAAGACCTTTAAGATCATCAAGTCCAACCATTCCTGTCCTATGTTAAACCATATCCCTAAGTACCTCATCTACCCTTTTTTTAAACACATCCAGGGATGGTGACTCAACCCCCTCCCTGGGCAGCCTGTTCCAGGCACCAAAAACTCTTTCAGTAAAAAATTTTTCCTAACATCTAATCTGACCCTGCCCTGGCACAGCTTTGTGCCATTTGCCCTTGTCCTATCACCTGTCACCTGGCTGAATAGACCATCTCCCACCTCTCTACAACCTCCCTTCAGGTAGTTGTAAGTGGTGATAAGGTCTCCCCTCAGCCTCCTCTTCTCCAGGCTAAACATCCCCAGCTCCATCAGCCGCTCCTTATGTGATTTGTCCTCCAGCCCCTTCACCAGCCTGGTTGCCCTTCTTCAGACTTGCTCAAGGACCAAAATGTCCTTCTTATGGTGAGAAGCCCAGAAAAGAGAAGCAACTTCACCTTTCCTGTTGGCCAGATATTTATGCATTAGTTAATCTTTATAGATATGTAATATGCCACATGTATTCATGGATACTGTTTATCTTAGTGTTTTTTGACTGTCTGCCTATGTTTGAACAGATGCGTTAATCAGCCTGACCTGCAAATACCATCCACAGTATACAGCCCATAGAGTTTGCTTTTACTAAGAAAAGACCTTCAAAATCGATTCATAGTCTCTCTCCAGTCTTCATGTGTTTGTAGAATTCCTTCTTTGCTCTTTATCCATCTTCTTGGTTCTTAACAACAGGTTTTGAACTTCCTTTTGCCGGGAAGAATCAGCAAAATTCACCTAAAGTTTTTAACCTTCTGCCTTATCAAGGAAATGGAAATTCAATCCTGTGTTTTTCCATTCATGTCACAGGTCCTTTGAACCTGATGCTTCTTTCTTTACTCACAGGCAGTGCTTTCTACTTCTTCTGTAACCCCTGTTGAATTCAATTTGCACCAACATACGTCTTATGCAAGTCTTACTGATGTAGCAATAGTTTCTGTCATTTTCTTAATCTCACACTTGCCTTTTTTAAGGTACTTGTGCACTGCATTTGTGATGCACTTTGCATTTTCTGCAAAAAGAGTAATACGTTGTTATTTAAAAATCATATTTTAAATCTCTTATTAGTGTGATTCCTGGTAATATTTGAAAGCTTTGAGTCACGGTTGTCTGGTCGCTCCCTGTGTCAGTGTGAAGCAGATAAACTGAAAACAACAGGATTACCCTGTTACAAAATACATTTAGGAGAAGTAATAATTATTCATTGACTAATGGTGAGAGATAAATAGATACCATGCAACTTTTCATTCTATATTTGTGAAGTGTCAGCTATACTATTAGGCATGAAAACTAGCACTGTGTCTTGCAAATACATTTGGACTGCTCTGTGTTACCTTCCCTGTCTCTGTCCACCTCTGTTACCTGTTGTGTGGTCCACCAATACCTCTGCATCTGCACCTTCCCCCCTCTTAACTCCACTTCCAAGGGGATTTTGAGAGAGTCACATCTATTCTGGGCTTTAAATCCCACAAGAGGTCTGGCTAACTGAATCATGGAGGAGAAAAGCCACATGATAAAAAACTCCCCAAGGAATGCTTAGGAAAAAAAGCATTATATAACAGTATTAAAACCAGCTGTATTTGATAAACTTCGAATGTGGGATATCTTTGTGCTTTATTTCTGTAGCATTTGTTCCATTAACATAGATATTAGACTTAAAAAACAGATTCCAGAAACAACCTGCAGCAATGCTACCACAAAATCAGGTAGTAAAGTTACATGTGTATGCAGGCATAACAGTTTAAAAAAGCACAACCTTAATAACTTGTTCTGATGGAACAGTTTTTAAAAATTAAATCCTACGTGAGATGCATAATTTGAAGTGTATTCATCAGGCCTTCTGAATTAAAAGGTATGTGTACTTTTAAACTTATTTGCTGTGCTAGTTATTTCTGGTTATGGTGGCAAAGTAATGATTTTACTGGATGCACTGAAATTTTCAAGTATCATTAAATTACAGTACATATCACACAAGCTGTTTGCACCATCCAGTAAAAAATAAAATAAAATAAAATCAGGTTTCCTGAGTCTTGGAAAAGATAGCTGTGGCATGTAAATTAGAGATTGGCTTCATTTGAAGGAATCTGGTGAATGGTCTTAGGAGCATATCATTAAAATACTAGAACTAAGTCTTAGCACGTGTCAAAGAACTGTACACTACACACTTTCACTTTTCCTCCTTGTACTGCCCAAGTGCTTCTTTTCCTCCATATATATTTATTCATGATTTTCTCACCTCCAAGATTTGCTTTCACTTCAAAACCAATAAAAAGCCATGTTTACAGTAAAATAATTTTCCTACTGAAGCAAAATTCAAATCAGTCTCTCCCTTTTCCGTCCATTGGAGTAATTGTCTAAAAGCACCTTATGTCAGCAAGAGTACTTTTGATATTCTCCTCTATTAATTTCACAACTCCCCAATGTAGTTCAATTGGATCATTGCTGCATTTTAGCCCACATTAGCAGAAAACAGTCCTTACCCATGTTTCATGTTTGCCTGTTTGGTTTTTGCTAATCACTGCTTCTCCCTCAGGTAGGCAAAAGACTATTTTGTCTGTCTTTACATAAGTTTTTAGTTAAAGCCTATGTAAGAATTGGATAGACAATAGGTGCTGGACATGGCATTGGTTCAGGGTTTTAGGAGTCCAAATGAAATGGAAAAAACATATTGATGTTGGATAAAAAAAATTGATACAAGGCAGGATACATTTTGCAATAGACCAATATTATTACTCATGACATTAAGCTCCCCTTAGGGAAAAAAAATGTTCAGGGTGATGCCTTGTCTCTGTAACTGTCTGTTTAGGCCAACAGAAATTAAATACTGCCGAACTTGCGTTGGAGGACAAAGGGTATAACCCATATTTTCAGAGGATAGACAATTATCAATGAGCTACAGGGAATGAAGCTTCTGTACCAGAATGTATTGTAGAAAAACAAAATATAGGATGCCCCATAAAATTAGTTTGCATTCTAATGATAGAGACATCATCATGTTGATACATGACAGCAAGTTAAACACGAGCCAGCAGGGTGCCCAGGCAGCGAGTAGGGCCAACCGCATCCTGGGGTGCATCAAGCACGGCATTGACAGCCGGTCCAGGGAGGGGATTGTCCCGCTCTACACTGCGCTGGTGCAGCCTCACCTTGAGTACTGGGTGCAGTTTTGGGTGCCACAGTACAAGGCGGACACAAAACTACTGGAGAGTGTCCAGAAGAGGGTAACAAGGGTGGTGAAGGGTCCAGATGGGAAGCCATACAAGGAGAGTCCCTTGGTTTGTTCAGCCTGGAGAAGGGGAGACTGAGGGGAGACCTCATCATGGTCTATGGCTTCCTGACATGGGGAAACAAAGGGACAGGCATTGATCTCCTCTCTTTGGTGACCAGTGATAGAACCCAAGGGAACAGTATAAAGCTGTGACAGGGGAGGTTTAGGTTGGATATTAGGAAGAGGTTCTTTATTGAGAGGGAGATTGGGCACTGGAACAAGCTTCTCAGGGAAGTGGTCACAGCACTAAGCTTGACTGACTTCAAGAAGCATCTGGACTCAGTCCCAAGCTCTGACTTGTCTGGCGCTGTGTGGAGCCAGGAATGGGACTTGATGTCCCTTATGGGTCCCTTCCAGCTCAGGATATTCTGTGATTCTATGATTCTATTATGCTAATGATGGAAAAGGCAACAGAAGTCCCAAACATAGGGAGTAATTTCTGTAGGGATAAAAACTACAGAACTTACAGGAAGTGATAGGTGTAATCGATGAAAAATATATGGTCAGTTTCTGCAAATTCGGAAATAAACTATGAATTGCCAAAAATTTGGAATCTTGATCCTGAAATTTTATTAAAGGAAAATTAGAAAAGGAATTGCCCTTAACCTTTAAAAAAGGGTAGAAAAGAGAAAGATAAAGACAGTCAGAGAGAGGAACTGTGAAAGGAGGGAAGAGATACAAAGAAATTTAACAAATATAGAATGAAAGAAAAGTGGGTTTTAACCTTCCTGGGCCTTTTAGAAAGTGCAAGACTGGAAAGCTTTTGAATGCAAAAGTCTGATTCACTTTGCAGTTCTCCAAGAAAATTCTTTTCTGATAGTATGATCCTCCTACGTTCAAAGGACAGCTATCATTTTTAAGTTCTCTACATTTAGTGTGAGTAGACGTACCAAGAAGGTAATTTTGTACAGACCCAGCATCTGATTGTACTGCAGAAGCTAGACTTTCTATGGAATTGCACAATTAGCAAAATAGCTCTTTTTATCTTACAGCAGTGTCCATTTTCTTTTGTCCTCTAGGTAGCCAACAGACTCTAATCATCAATTCTGAGTCCCATAATTCCCTATACGCAGTAGCCAAGGTCCCACCGTTGTCAATTCATGTATTTTTTGTTGCTTACCAGATCAATTTTCTTCTCAGATATTCTATTGGTCTTAATTACTGGTGGTCTGGTTGGGAGCTGTGTGGCACTTTTTTCCAAGAGCTGCTGCTGTTACTCAGGACTGACTTTATGCTAATTTAATAATATTCTTTCTTTTTTACTTTTGAGCTTAGCAAACATCCCTATTCAACTAAAGACTGTAATGCCCCTGTCTTAGGAATTATGATTGATACAGGCAGATACAGGGTAGACAGAGAAAGTCGTGCAGAGCAGTGAGCTGCTATGCTGAGATGCTGAGCCCTCAGCGCAGCAACTCCAAGGGCTGGGATCCCAGTAACCAAGCTGGTTACACAGCAGTACAGCTTCATTGAACTTGTAAATGGTGAGTAAAAGTACTGGCTGAGCAAAAGTTGTGAAAGGGAAATGAGAGCAACGGTCACATCTTCAGCTAAGAAGTGGGGTTTTTTTGTTGTGGCCAAGCAGTACCGTCGAACCTCCTGGAAGTCAGTCATCGCCCCCCCAGAATTCCTGCAGTGGCTGAAGTTGATAAACAGGGAAACCAAGAATAGCAACACACATTTTGCACCTAATGCTATAAGGCAAAGTAAGAGATAGTTCTATGGCTTATGCAATGAGATGGTTGGTATTGTAGCCAGTCATAAGCCAAGCCAAGACTCTTCTCAGAAATTCAAGCCCCTCTTCTGAGAAGTAAGAATGAAGCAAATGGTATCATATTTAGGACCTCTAGAAGCCAAACTGGGATTCTGATATATATGCATGTGTCTTTTCATACATATATTTCCAAATAGGACCAGAATACTAGGAAACGGTGTTCTCAAGAGCATTTTTCCTACGACTGGAGCAAGTAGTGGTACAAATCTCATGAGAAAAATCTGTTTCTGAAGGCTTTCCAGTTCATTCCTCCATATTCAGAGTACTTGGATAGTCTTCACACAGTCATCTTAGCTTTCAGCTCTTTATCCCAAGCAAACAGAAATTCTGAAGTTGTCCACCACTATTTGCATGATGCAAGCACATGTGGTTAATCCTGGCCCCAGTTAACATCACTCTGGTCAATTCCCACCTGAAATATTGTTCTTGCCATGGTTTTAGGAGCATTTAATCTGATCTGACAATGCTTAGTCCACTTTCCAAATCCTTGAATGATTTATTCTGATTTGCTATAGCAGTGTGCCCACTGCCTTTTGATTAAGACATCAGTGTTGTATGTGACCTACATACTTCCTTTTGCATTTCAAGATCCAGTGTTCCAAAGACCATCTGAGAGTACTATCTGTCTTAAACAGATCAAATCCTATAATAGTTGTCCCTGACTGTTGCTGTTAGAAGAACCATTTGGATTTAGTGCAGTGATGGCTGTTTCTTTCAGATTAGTGATTTATTCACTAAAAGATTAGATGTAATTTAGCATACTAATCATTTTCTGATAAAACTTTCATTCAGATTTTAGCAGGATAAAGAGTGTTAAGCAAACGTAACTGTCACATTCAAAATGTTAACTCTGATGGCCAAGGTCTATGAACTAGATAATTGTTTTCATAATCAATTTTCTGCTTTGAAAACTTTAAAGCTCACTGTGTCCAATTCATGGAAAGCCTAAACCAAATGCTTTGTTGACCCAAGATCAGCTAAATAACTGATCTTGCAATACAAACATTCCTTTCTGATGCTAATCTTGATAGACATAAATCCTTAACATTAGAATCCCAGCTAGGGTGATATGATGTATATACCTTATGACCTTTGCAAATAAAGACATGACTGAAGCATTAAGGTCTTGCAGGATGTTTGTAATGCAGCAGAGTTTAACATTTAATCTATCAGCGCTTGACTACAGAATTTAAGGTTTTTCAAACAATGTGGCTATCTGAGAGCTCACGTGCTCACTGAAAGCTGCCGTTCCATGCAGGGGCAACCAACAACAACATACCACACTGGGAATAAACAGACTGTGGTCCAACTTAATTAAAACTGAAGCTGGTCAAGAGCTCCACTGGCACACAAAGAATAAAAATTAACACTATTGAACCCTGCAAGCCATTTTTGGCCTTCTGTGCACTCAGTATTCCGAATACACACACCTGAAAAATATTTTTGTTCTTGGTGGGTGCTGATTAAAAGAGGTAGATAGATACAAAATCCAAATCCATGGATCTTGGCTTTAAGTTTCTAACGTGCTGCAGTGTCGCAGTTCTACCCCCAGCCAGGAGCTGAGCACCGCGCAGCTGCTCGCTCTGGAAGCAGGGGGAAAGAGGATGGAAAAAAGTATAAAAAACAAAGGCAAGCCTCGTGGGTTGGGATAAGGACAGTTTAGAAGGACAGCAGAACGAGAAATAATAATAATAGGACTTTTATAGCAAAATACATGAAACTGGTGATATGCAGTGCAGTTTCTCACTGAACCGCACAACTCAGGATGTACAGCTCAGAGCTGTCCTGAAACTGGACTGTCCCCAAAAACTGCACACCCTGGAGATGCCTGCTCCTCCCCCCACCAGCCCCCCTTTATGCTGACCATGACTAATTGGATTGGAATATCCTCTTTGGCCAGTTTGGGTCACCTGTCCTGACTGTGTCCCCTCCCAGCTCCCTGGGTGCCCCCTGCCTTCTCGTTAGCAGGGCAATAGGAACAAGTGAAAAGTCCCTGACTGCTTGGCAACAACTAGAAACATCAGTGTGTTATCAGCACTGCTCTCATCCTAACTCCCAAACATCCTAACTCCACTGGCTGCTAGAAAGAAAATTAACTCAATCCTAGCTGAAACCAGGGCATACATACAGAAAGCCACAGATCACTTCTACTGAACAGGATTAAAGAGGTTAATTTGTACTAGCAGTCAATGACAAGCTTGTTAGGAGAAAAATCCAATGATGTTAACCCTTCAAAAAGTCATCTGTTAACTGCGTTGATGACTGACAACTCATTAAAGATTACCCTTATTGTCCTCCATAGTGTTTCCCCTTTGACTTGAGTGGTTAGTGAGTTCTTAGGGCTGCCACAGCTTTTGCCATAAAGATAAAAAAGTGATGATGACTGATATTTCTTCCATTGAATACTATGCATTTTCAAAGAATGCAAATGATCTCCTGCTACTCTTGACACAAAGGGAATCAAAAGGTCAGGAGGCAGTTCATTAGCTCACCATCTTTTTACATTTTAAACTTGCTCTTCCTCCCACTACAAGTCACCTCCAACCTACCAACTACATTAATAGTTTTTTTAAAAGCACTCTTATGATAATACACCAGGCTGGAAATCCTGGATGGATCCACACTGCAAACGCTTAATTGAGAGTACCTTAGTTTCATGTGTGGGACACAGTCTTGACACATTCATCCCAACAGTGGTGCTTATTTGGAAAGCTTCACAGGTGCCCACTTCTGAGTCAAATACACCCACTCTCCCACTAAATCCTCGAAAAAGTGTGCCTCTTTCCCTTAGCAGAATTTTTAAGTATGATGGTTGGGAAGAAAGGCCAGAGTGGGGAAGTCTGAATGAACAGTTTTCATCAGATCATTGGGAGTGTTGGACTTTGTTACAGGAGGTGGGCACGTGGCCCAGAAGGCAGGCAGGCTACATGTCTGTGGAAGAGGACATGTTCCCAACCCTCCTTAGGACCTTGGTGTAAGGGCACCGTTATCTCCCCAGGATGTCACCCAGACTCAGAAGAACTGATGAGCAGCACTCATGATACAACCAGAAGCAGGGAGAGTAGAGGTTTCAGATCCACGTGGTCACAGAGAAAAGGGACTGATCTGGCAGGAAAGCCGTTCCCCAGGCACCAAATCCAGAAACAGGACACATGTTAAGAACTTCCATTTACTTCATGCTCACCAGATGTCAGCGACCTTTGTTTCAGTCAAGTGCTAAACATCTTTGTCTTCCTTTCTCGGAGAAAAACCCTTGGTTTCCCCAGGGCCTCGGGGCTTTGCACTGATACTTCAGCCACCTGAGCCACTTTCCTCTGGAGGGCTCTACCTTTTCTGGAAGCATTAATTTCTTAGACGTGGACTGAGGAGAACTAAAGGAAACATGGGAATTTATGACAGGAGAGACAAGATCAGAACAAAGGATATTGCCTCTACAGGAGAGATTCAATGCTTCTCTAAATGATAGAAAGGGAGAATAACAGACTAGGAGAGAGTGATGGGTCCCTGCAGTGGTGAGGACTGGTCAAGCTGGCCTGCTGCGTAAATGCTTCACTGTCAGCTCAGCCCAGTAAGGACAGAAAAGTGGCTGTGGATGCTTTTCTCTAACAGCACCATTTTGTCAGGACTGTTTTCTGAAGGCAACTCAGGGCCAGTCTGCCCAGAGTCTGATATGCTGTGGCATCAGGGAGTGGAAAGAAAAATATTTTCAGCTGTGACCAGAGCCAAATCTATCTTCTTCCTCCACTGTTTTGAAAGACAGCTGCCAGCCTAAGCACCCCTTTTGGAAGAAACACTCGTTCCACAATGCCCAGTTCTACAAGAGGAGGGAACTCATGCCAGCAGAAATACTCACCAAAAGCCAGGACAGATCAACGGTGGAGGTCAGAGCACCAGCAGAATCAGGAATTTGTGGGGTGCTGCACAGCAGATGATAGATGCAGGCTTCTTGCCCTGCTTGTCTCAGGGGAGCAAATGCACTGAACCAGGATAACAGACATTGCTTTCCACTATTGCTTTCTCATAGTGTTCACAGGTAAGGCTAAGTAAAACAGTGGTGGATGTGGTACTCGGGACCACTCACTCACCCAGAGCATGCCAGCATGCTAATTTGCCAAGCAGTTAGCAGATGTTGTTTCATATAGGCACGGGGGTCTGTACTGCCCAATCACTCACTGCTAGGAGTAGAGGTGAGTGCTGGCACCTTGCGTTCAGGTGCAGCCTGCATCTGGGCAGATGGGGTCACCAGGGATCCCCCTCTGCCACCAACCATGCTGCACAAAGGGGAGCTGAGGCAGGAGATAAGGCTGTGTCCCTAAGCCACACGTGGGAAGTTACGTCCATGCGTGCTCATCTGGGTAGCTCTCCCTTTCTTGTCGTGTCAGTAACTCAGGCTGTCGCTCTGCTTTATATCTGTCACTGAATTTAAAGAGGAATAAAAGCGACAACCCATCATTTAGGAGAGTTGGAGCCTGAGGGTAGGGAAGAGACAAGGGTCAACCTGTGGACAGGCTTTAGATAGAAACACTGATTGATGTGTGCTTACGAGGACCAGTCCCCTGTTCCATAAACTGTAGCATCCAAGCGTGTTAGAGGAGGAGAGTAATTGTCTAATTTTAGTTAATTAAGGCAGCCAACCTGAAGAACAGCATGAGCTGTTAAATGAAGTAACTGCAGTAGTGTAGTGTGATGGCAACAGCAAACCAGTGGGACTGGTCTGTGAAGAGAAGAGAGAGCAAATGAGGGCCAATTATTTTCACAGCACATTTTAACAGCCAAAGCTAAGGATGTGTCACTGTTTCCATTCACAACCCTCTATCTCTGAGCATAGAGGTTGTGCCTTGGCTGTGGAAATGAGCCCCGAGCTGAAACTTGACATATCATCTCAGACAAGGTTTTTCATTTGCTGGTTGTTTTTCAGTGGTTTTTTTTCATACCTGCAAAAATAAAATAAAATAAAAAAAGGAAAGTATAGGTACTATTAGAGCAGTTTGCAATGTTTTTCACTGTGCCATGAAAATTATTTTAATTTGAAATAATTATTAAATTCTACAGCTATTTTGAGAGCGTTTTTTAGAAGAATTCATTGAAATTTTAAAATCCTAATTGGTCCCAGATCCAAGTCTGCACTGAGCTACCAGGCTGTGAGGAGTGGCTGTACTCTTCCCTGGCTATAAAGTGATGCTGTAGTGGCAGTCACTGAGATGGGCTTTCCCTGCATCCTAGCTCAAGGACAATAGAGCCACTGATGACCTTCTCTCATGCTCCCTCCCGCTCAGGCTTGATTTCTTCCTCCAGCTCCATTTGCTTGAAGAGATCCTGTATTATGAGCCTTCCTAGCAAAGAAAATATCAAGAAAGGGTCAACATTTTCCTTTTTACAACCAAGTTTTATGAGAAAGGTGTTTGTTGATGCGTTTTTTTTCATGGAAATATTTTTTTCCATTCTCCTTTCAAACCTCACAAAACTAAGAACAAAAATGCAAACAAAAATCATATAACCCCTTCTCTCCAAAACCAACGAGTTTACATTGTTTAATTTTTTTTTTAATGAAAATTGAGGATTTTTTTCCGTAGGACCTACTCTCCAAATTTTCTGAAGAGTTTCAAAATAGTATCCTGTATCCTCAGAGCCCTGAGAAGTGTGCTTTGAATTTACTCTTTGTGAATCCACCCCTGATTCACATTCTGGGAACCTGCACTTCAGTTTCAGGACTATTTTTCAAAGTAATAGATATTAAATGAATATTCAAGAGTACTTGAATACATCAGATTCCTATGAAAGCATTCGCATCAGAAACACAATACTAAGAACTAAGTTCATTCAACCAAGGAACCAAGGCCACAGCATGCAATTTCAGTGCAATTAAATGTCGTCTCTCAAATTATTAATATTTACAGTGATTTGCTTGGGAACAAATTGTCACTCAGAACTATTTGAATAGCAAATCCATTTGAGAAAACTCAATATTGTTTTGCAGAACATTCACAAGGAGAAAAATAAGCCTGATTTGCTAAATATATTGCCAGCTCCAAAATATTTTCTCAGTCCTAAAATTTACTCAGTCTGAAATAGTGCCTACAGACAACCAATTTACTTGAGCAGTGCAAATGTACCAGAGACACCATGGGGTTGTGTAATATTTTATAGTATTCATGTCAGTCCAAATACCAAAGTACACAGACCTAGGAACAGTGGTTTGAACAGGATAGTCACTGCACTTTTTAGAAACCCTTTTTTCCCATTTTATTGCAATTTTGTGCTCACTGCTATGGTAGCCAAGTGCCTGTGAGATTAATTATAACATGGTTACATTTGCACAAGGTTCAGAAGTATTTCACTGAGATTGTTAAGTGGTATTTCCCACCTCTAGCCTGCTCCACTCTCTCCTTGCATCAGCAGAAAGTGATATCAATCTGTTATGTGCCATCTTAACATCTTTTTCCTGAATAGTATCATTTGAGCTGTTCCATTTGAGTTAATTAGGTTTCTGCATTCTTTTAGATATGGAGATTGTGAAGATGAGGACAAAATTGAGCATTCCCCCCCCCTTTTTTGTTAATGTTTAGCACTTTATTTTTTAAATTACTCAATAGTCTGCACAGAAAAAAAAATCTTTAATATCTGCTGGATATTAAAGATTAAAAATCTTTAATATCTTTTAGCTGGATCCATCTTCAGCATCTTTCATATTCATCCCAAACTGCTTAACAGACAGGCTCTTTCTTAAGTGGCCCAGCCCATTACTGTTGGGATAGTGAAGGTATCTAATCACGTAATTATACTGGGATTAACGGTGTAGTTCACTAAATCATATACTAAATTCCTTTCTAGCTATTGTTTATTAATGTCACTAAAAAAAGTCTCCATTTATTTGACTTGAATGGTGGGGGTTTTTGTTTCTAATACAGATTTTTCCAATTTTCCCTTGCTATTTTAGATTTGATGAAGCACTGCTTACAGGGAGGGGATTGATCAGTTCTCTGATAGCAGGGCTTTTTGAGGGATTTCAATCCAACAATCCAACTGAAAGGATAACGTCCTCTCCTTTGTTCGATGACACTGAGCAACGCTGTGTTATTTTGACTAAGCCTTCAGAAACTGTTGTTTACAACTAAACCTCCTTCTTCCCTCTGGTTTTGAAAGTAAAATTCCCTGTTGGAAAGTAAGTAAATTTTTAATGCTTTTTTTTTTTCCCCCTCATTACTTTTTCTTCTTTAGAAAGAACTGTAAAAGGAGAAAAATTGAAGCTGAGCTTTCCATAAAGCTTCTAAGGATATTGTTGATGCTACTTATTCAAGCACTATCCTTGTCAGCTGGTTCAGAAAAAGGTTAAGGTAGGTGTTAGAAAAGCAGGTATGTATTTGCTATAGGAAGATTAAAACCCCCATGAAATATATGAGATTACAAAAAATGGAATGAAAGTGCAACTTAAACCACTGTGTCTGTATAGCTACTGAATGAACATGTATCAACAATATGTTGGTTCTGTAAAAGAGCATTTATGGAAGCCTATGCTAGCTTTCTGAAGCTGTCCATAGCATTTAGTTTACACAGATACGGAAATAGACAACGCTTTTACTCAGCATTGCTAGATTCCAACTCTCCAAGGCTCTGTATGGTTTTCAATATGCCATAATGCATCTGCTCCAAATCTCTTGCAGAGAAGCAGTGGTCCATGACATGCAGTTTAAACAATGATTTTGGTTTAGCTGAGTTTTCACAGTCAACTGTATGGCCAAAGGGCAGTTCTGATCTTGTCTGTCTCCTCAAGCAGTCAGTAACCTTCCTTCTTTTGTTCTCACCAGTGGCTGTGGCATTCTTTCCTCTCAGGTTGTTTAATCTCTGGTTAGAGACTCCACAAACTGCTCAGGTCTATGGCTGCTTTCCAGCTTAGGGAGCCACGCTCTGTAGTTTGACCTGCCTGCTCATGAAAGAGGTCTATCCTTTCCTTGAATCACCCATGGCAAGAAAGAAGACAATGAAACCTTTTAATCAGTTACTTGGAGCTGGGAAAATCGGAACAAACAAGTGTTAAATCTAAATTTTGGTACAATACCTGAAGCTAGTCATCTAGGTGAAATTTCAGGTTGAACTGAACAGCATCTCATGAATATTTGTGGTCCCAGAAAGAATGAAAAAGGAAGTGAATGGTTAACATGAAGAGATTGCTTCTACGAAAAGCAACATATGGAAGGTCAGTTTCGTGGTGATGCATTCAGTTGCTTTCTTTGAGTCTAAATTCACTGTTATTTGTTATTTTCAGACCCTCTAGCTACAACAGGTAGCTTTTCTTATAACTAAGGATGCCCACAGGAATCAGAAGACATGGAAGCAGAGAGCTCTTGTTCTGAGTAAAAGGAAACTTCTGGGGGGAAATAAATTACTTGCATAATGGGAATTTGTATAGGCTTGCTAGAAACTATTGTATACCTTAAGGTATCTCTCTTTTCACCCCAACCTATCATTTCCTTTACTATGTAATTATCAGAGATATTTTTAAGTTATGTTAGCACTTCATAAAGCAATTGTATTTGATAATACCAATAATGATCTTCTGTAGGCTTGGCAGACGAAGCTCTGGGCAACAGTATAAAGAACTATTCCCCACTAGGTCATGATTAACTTGATCTGATCAAATACATAATGACAGAAAAATGTTGCCATCCAATTAACGGTGCATAGTGGCCCATATATAACGAGCTGGTTTCAGTGCAGATAAGAAACAATCAATTTAATTGGAGATTATTTGGCACCTGGCTTGCCCACCTTGGCAGTCTTTAGTACTACATAGTCTTTATTTTGATTGTAAGCACCTTAGGGGAGGCAGTGTTTATTACTGAGTTTGAAAAATTCTGTACTATCATCCTTGTGAGTGTAATATCCATCACGGGTCTGAAACAACTTGCTGTGCTATGCTTGTAATTGGAGACAAACAGAAGAGCTGATTTTAACGGCTGTCAAGCTACTGCCTTTGAAGAAGCACATGAAATGTAAATGTTAACCGTAGATGATTCAAAACTCACACGAAGTGCAGAGGTTGATCTTTTGGTTTGGACAGATTCCAGGTTTGTCCAAACCATTTTGCCTGTCTCTTGTTAGCTTGTAGGAAAGTCATGCAGGAAGCAAACAAGTCTCTTTCTAACAGAGTATGAAGAAGGAAATAAAACCCCTTATCTCTAAAGCTTTAGCGACCTGTCAGCATTTCTGTACTAAAGTGAGATAATGTAAAACTTTGAGCAGTCTCTTGTCTCAGTGTGTTCATAATAGCATTATGGGGAGCCACATGAACATATCTGTGGGCTAAAAGATCCTTGATTCATGGTGACTATTGTCTGTAAGCAGTGGTGAAACAATATATATGACCAAACAGCTAATTCAAACTGACTAAAATAAACTGATAGGAGAAACTATAGAAACTGAAATTACTTGGAAATTACACGGAAATTTCCTCAGATAACATTTGTTGGTACCTCCACAATAATGTACTCGATTAACTACATAATCTGAGGTACATTTCGTTTTGCTGGGCACAAGGGGGAATAATAAGCCTGAATATGCTGACCACATTTGAGAAACGTCAGCACAAGGCTTTGGGTTTATGGCTTTTACACAGAGCTGGAGAATGAGGGCACTAATCAGACCATGGGGACTATATTAATTTGACAGCAGTGACTGAGGGAGAAATGAAGGGGCAAAAGGAGGGGATTAAAAAAGGAGTGACAGAGTGACAGTGAGTTGGGGGGAAAGGAACCATTGTTTCAACATCAATTTATCACCTCAGAGGTCTTTAATTTTGGAGGGTGAGTAACAATCAGTTGAAGAAGAAAAGTCAAAGCAGTGGTGAGATGAGGAGGGCAGGACTACCTACTGCAAACACAGAGTGAATAGGGCTGGAGGGAAGAGAATTTTAGCTTTGCTGGCAGCTGCAGTATTCAGGGCTCCAGGACTCTCCAAACTCTTTTTCTTTTTGAAATCCATCTTTTGCTTCTACATCCAGTAATTAAGGTCACCACACTAGGGCCATTACTGTTTGCCCTGATGAAAACCATTCTGAATTTGACAAATAGCATTTGTGTTTGTCTTAACTCCTCATCAAACAAGACCTAGAATTTTTACTCAGCTGCAGGAACCATTTTTCTTGCTTCTCTGAAAACTCAGTAGAGCAGATATTCTCACAAGGTTTCAAACATTTATATGCCTTGAGAAATATCAGCTGAAACTTTTTCCAAAGACTCCATTTCAGTACCATAGATCTAACTTTAGAAAGAGTAAAGTGTAAATACAAGATGGAGGGTATGATTGCAAATAGACATGCTCTTTATGGACTTACTGATTTAAACACAGTGCCATACCATACTGCATGGTTTGGAGCTGGCTTGTCACTGACAAGCCTAAGATATGAGAAAACTCATCTCTGTTGGCAAAAAACTTATTAAACATACCTTAAGTGATGTCTGTGTCAATATTTTTTCTAACACAACTGTCTTTCTGTTTGCTATATTTCTGCTCTCCCTTAGAAGAGACAGGAGAGGAAGATGGCACTGGACTACAAATGGTATTTTATTTGTGAAAAGCAACGTTCAACAGTTTCTGTTTCTCTTAAGATAAGAGGAATCCCATTTTAGGATGGGAGACTATTGAGCTCATCAGGTGGAGCACCTTCAACACCTTAAAGCTGCTGGCATTTTGTGAGGGTGATTCCCTTATTTCTTTCAAAATACCTTTTCTCCTGACACCTCCATCAGCAGCAGAGCTTGTTCACTTCTCAGCAGCCCCATGTAAAGCACTACTGGCCCCTCAGAAGCCGATGGGAAATAGAGGTCACTCTGGGCACTTCAGGGAGGAATATCTTTTGAAAAGAAAATTGCATCAAATTATTTTACTGGCAGTATTCATGTTAAAAGCCAGTGGAACATGAATGGCTTTCAAATAAGAACAGGCCCTTCCTGCAGACTACAAATTCAACTCGATCCATACTCACAGCTTCAGGTTCAATCAGTGATTTTGCTAATCATGTGAAGAATCTCCAAAAGACATCTCTCAGTAGGACATGGAAGATACATTTCTCTAGTTGGTTCTACAAAGGAAAACACAGCTACTAAGGAGGAACAGATTTTGCAACCAATTTCTCCATCTTTAAGGGAAAATAAGAATGTAGGACAGTAGCTTTACATTAAATACAACTTAAAAAAATATTTATTTCCATGAGCAGCAGAAGTAATTAAGCATTACGATGGCCTCAGCCTACTGCATCTAAGATTCATATAGCCCACTTGTTCAGTGCCTTAGGATGTTTTCGCTTTTTTTCCTTCAGTCTCTGGATGACACGGAGACTAATGGAATTTTAGTCCATGACCTGGGCTCCTAGGTACTATGTACTGATGACAGGTGTTATCAGCTAACTTGCTTTATCCAGACAGCAGAATATTTTACTAAAGAATTTGTTCCAGTTTAAGAATTTTGGCTGGAAAGCTGAAACTTATGGTCGGAAACCTTTTATCAAGGATTGTTGTGAGGATGAAGAGATGGAAAGAAGAAATAGCATGTAAAAATTTGTTACTGAACATGGATCGTCACTAGATTTGTTTGATCACTAGATTTAAGTTGTGCCATAAAGACATGATAAAGATAAAGGGGTGAAAGGATTTTTACTACAAAACATAGAACCAGCTGACGATGATATCTTTTGAACAGGATTGCAAGGAGCCCACAGATTCCTGGGCTGATGAAGCAGTGCCCCCATCTCTGCTGGCTATTTTTCTTACACAATTTCCCCCTTTTTCAAATAAAACCATCCCAGTTTCTTCAGATCTGTTAGCTAACTGCGTAGACTGTGGGTCTTTGCTTTGAGTAGAGTTCTGCTGAAGCCCTGACCCTGTGCTACTCTGCACAGTGCTAGTTGTCACCCCATCTACTTAGCTGGAGACTCTCTGCTCTTTCCAATTCTGATAGGAAATAGGGTGTCAAAACTTCCCCAGCCCTTCTTCTAGTCTTATATTTTCTGTCACCTTCCTACTAGCCATTCTTTCTTCCCTTCCTCCTCTCACTTTGTCATTTTCATCTGAGGTTCTTTGATCACAAAGAAAAGTTTGGGTATACCATAAAATACTGGATGTCCTCACAACAGCTGAAAGGTTAGAGAGTCAATATAGCAAAATTTTGGCCATCAACACTCATTGCTGCAATTTTGTCCTACCTTCACAGACTTTAATGCCCCATTAGAGTCTGTGGGAGATATTTGACAAGCAAGGGTGCTCAGGCAGCTATTCCCTCCTCTCTTTCCTGTTCCTCTGAAAGCAGCTTAAATAGATTTCTTAGCACAGCACTGGTCTCCGGCACCCACTCACCATTTATCTTCCCAAGCCATTAATCACAATCATGTGCAATTTAGAGCAGTTCCTGGTGCTTTTCCCTGAAATGAAAGAGTCGCTCTTGTCATGAATATTATTGCTCGTGAATCACTGTGATTTCCAGCCATGCCATCAATTATAAACACAGCTAATTGGAGTGCTGATAGGACTGCCTCTCTTCACAGAGAAGCTCCTGACATGAATTTTACTGGCCATGAATCACTGTATCATCAAACAAGAGACTCCCCTTCATTCCCTTCCACCAACCTGAAGCCAAGGCACCAGTATTGGCTTCCTGAAGTTATCAGGCTGTGCAGTGTCATAAATCCACATCTAATCAGTTCACCGAGGAAGATACTGTCTCTCTCTCTGCCCACATTGCTTGCAAAGTCTCTCTCATGGCTGTCAGGTCTCTGCATTAGACTGGCATCATCAGGAAAACTGTCAGAGAGCTTCCTCTGTGGCCTTACAGGTCTCATGCCAAGTCAATGTTCCCCACACTTTTTTCCAGGGGAGAGGCAGAAATGCAGCTATCTAAGAGATGATTCTCTTTTCTCTCCTTGGACACACAAAAAATGCTGCCTCCACACTGTTTGTGAGGACTTCTGGGATGTATGCTGCTGCACTAATGATAAGTAGTAGCCAAAATCTATCACTTTTGTTTCTGAGTGATAGCATTCATGGAAAACAGACCTTGTGCTGGACTGTGAGCAAGGAAGAGAGAGACTGGGAATTTGAATCGTGCCTAGCAAAAGAACAACAGAATTGATTGCCTCTGCTGCCTCTAACTTTAAGTACAAAGCAGTGTGAGAGCACAGAATTCTGTAACTCTTCTGGATGTTGTGCAAGAGAAAGCCCCAGAAAAAAATGAAGACTGGCTCTCTCTTGTCTTTAGATGGCAAAATACCTAGCTATAAGAGACGGAGGAAATCTAAGCTTACGTGAATTAATTCATCAGTTCTTACAGCACCCACTCGTCACCCACAGAAACACATTCTTGCAACACAACAGAGTCTACTTTCACAAATTGGATTGACGCACAGTCAGCCTTTCACTCACAACTGTGACAATGAGATAACGCCATTTTCCATCCAGTTCAGTGCCTCTGGTAGCTCCAGTCACCTCCATTGCTTGCAGCTGTGACCTTCAGCCAGATTTGAATGATCCCTCCACCTATTTCAATTGCCACTGACTGTTCCAGCCACAAGAAAAAGCTATCACTATCTCCATTAACCACTAAACCACAAGCTTCACACATCACCTCTGGTTTTCACGGGCCAAGAACTGTTTGTCATGCCTTTCTGACATTGCCATTGATTCCTTCAACTACTCCAACTATCTTAATCATTCTTTCAACAGGTTGGAGATCTAGACTTGGGCCTCAGCCATCTAGGGTATCTAGTCCTCACAGGTAACAACAGAACTGCAAGACACCTATACTGTATTTTTAATGCTAGCACCCATGGTCTGCACTGTATGACACGGTATGACCCATGGTTTGGAAAAGCCAGGAACTGCAATGGCTGAGGGTGGCTCTAAAGCCATCCCACTGGTGGTTCCCACTGAGGCAGACAATGGCAATTATAGATTTTCTTAATGAAGCTGGAGTAGTTGGTTACATACAGGCGGTTGCAGGGCCACCTACTATCAGCCTGGGCTTGTCCTGTCTTTCGATGCCTCCCTATGAATCCCTCCCCTCCAAACCTCATTCAAACACAGTTTACTTCTGGTTCTTAGTTTTCTGTTGCCTAAACTCAGACTTGTCTGGTCCCCAGTCCCCATACCCACCCAATCACTAATAAACTAACTTTATTTTAACTGGTAGCCCTATCTACTAACTGAGCAAGTAAACTGACTCAATGACAACAGTTAGTAACTTTAAAAATTATAACTCACTCTACTACAGGAGACCCTCCTGACCACCGTGAGAGAACACTGCATTCTTTACTACCAGTATCTCATCCTTTTTAGTTGCCATTGGTATGGGTCAAGGATAGTGAAAAGAAGATTTAGCCAAATATTTTAGAGTCATTTGTTTGAGTAAACGGTAGTAAGTAGCCTATTATATGAACTCCAGGAGAAAACTGCAAGTCAACTGCACATGCATGTGAGAAGCACTCTGTTCAAATTGGAGCCAAAATGCCAGTATTTCCAGTAAGCCAAACATTAAGCCAGTAAGCTTAGCGGAGTGAAGAGTGACCATTCTGAAGAAAAGAAGTCTCTGGTCAGCTAAAACCTTTCTCAGTACCTAATTTAACCACTCTGTATACCTTCCAAAGTGATTGTGACAGTAAATTGTTCACTTTCCCCAGAAAAGATCATGTGAGATACTGCAACTAAATCAGAATATAGATTCAGAAATGACAAGTTGACAATACCTCATATGACCTTTTCCTCTGTTTGCCTCATGAATAAAACCCCATCAGTTTAACAATAATGCAGATGATCATAGGCTGTTGTCTGTTTCCAATTCCCCTTAAGCAATAAGCTTACTGTAAGAAAAAAATGATCTGAACATTTTAATATAAGAGATATGAAAAAAATCATTATTTGTCTAGGGATAACCTAAGTCCCATGCCTGAAATATTTTGCATTTTCCAAAGGAAGAATTCTTGACTCAGTCTCAACAAAGGGTGAATGACCTTATACTTAATTTCAGATGGATAAGGTCTGTCAAGATTAGAATATAATTATTGAATGCCTCCTTTCTTTTTCCTTTAATTGATATAGTACATCCTGTGACACAAAATCAATGATGTCTAAAAAATGCAGAATGAAGAGTCCAAGAAAATAAAAGCGTGACGAATTATGAATGCATCACACAAAACTCCCAGTACATGCAACTAGGCTGTAAAAGACAATGTGCTTTGGTGCAGACAGAGGTCATTGACAGGTAGAACTCAATGGATTATACTCCTCTGATAGGGAAAGCTGCAAAATATTGGACTGTGCCAACTTACTTGGGAGCCTGGGAAGCACAACGACCTGTCCTCCCACTGATGGTGTTGCTATCACATGTAGTTCCTGTCCCCTTACATCTCATATGCAGCAATCCCATAAGCTAATATAGTCTACCTCTCTAATATCCACCTACTGGAAGGTTTTTACAAATGAAAATTAATAATAAATGTGAGACAATGACCAGTCTTATCATTTTGGGGTAAAGACACCTTGTCTAATCTGCTTGAGACTACAAAGAATTAATGACTATTATACACAAGTATATAAATTATTTACCAACCACTGATTGCCTTCTCTGTACCAAATGCAATGGAAGGATATGTAGCTTTGAACACGACTTGATAAACTCAAGTCCTGAACCTATTTATGGTACTACCAAGTTAAAGGTTGGTCACCCACCCCTTTGTTCAGCAGATGTGCATGGTTCTTTCTAATGGATACAGATAATTGCCTTTCCTATGTTTGTTAATTTTTGCTTCTCTGATAATTGCTCCTCTGTTACTCTCCCTTTTCTTTTCTTTGTATATTTGTATATTTTATTTACTTTGTTGACCTCATGAAGAAATCCTTTATCTCCAGCTGGGCCCTGGGACATTCTTGGTTTCCAATGATGATGGAGCGTGATTAAGTCTAGTTAGTATTTATTTTTTCACTTCTTATTACTTTCTCCTATTCCCTTTGGTTTGCTTTATCTACCCAGCAACCCTGAACCATCAAAGACATTTACTTGCCTAACATTAATCAGAATGGTCTCATTATATAGCTTTAAACTGGTCTCATTATACAGCTTAAGGATCAGAGCTTTTGATTGCACATTTGTATCAGAAGTCCTTTTGTAGGCAAGGTAGCTAGCACAGCAGGGCTATGGTCCTAGCCTACCACTCCTTGGCAATATTATAAGGTAAATAAATAACAGTGGTGTGAGTCACAGCAGAAGAGATAGCTTCTAATTGAAAAACAAAAATAAACAAAGGAAAAATGCACAGGGGATTGCATTTGTTGCTGATGATTCGAATGAATTAGCAGCATTCTTTCCATTACAGCAAGAAATGGCATATAACAGATAAGCAGCTGTACAAAAATAACAAACTTCACTTACTATATGCACCACTGGAGCTCATTGCAGATGTGGACTTTTAAAAAAAAAATGTCCTAAGCACTCCTACTTTTGCTAGTGTTTGTATAATGAGGATTGTGTTCTAATTTATTTTTAATGTGCAACCTACCCCTTGCTGCCAGCCATTCTTTGAATGAAATGTTGCTTCTCCATGAGTATTTCTGCATAAATATTTTATAATTGAACTAAATAAAAAATCATCCTATACCTACTTGAGGTTAAACTGCTGAAAATGTGCAAGCAATTCCGTTTTGCTTTCACATTTATTCCTGGTGGTTTATAAGGAAAACTCAAGGAGGGAAACTCTCAATTTTACTCCTGTTCTCATTAAATGACAAGACAATAAGTTTCTTTTCAACGTGAGTAGGAATGAAACACAAATGTGTTACTGTTATAGGGCACCGCTGGTATAATTGAAATTATAGAGTGATGGCTGCAGCTCTATTTAAAACTGATCTAAAAAGCCACAGCTTTCTATACCATGCACATTATGTAGTTCCCAAGTCCCTTTGAAATCAGGATGTACTATGACAACAAATATATAGCATTTTCATTTACAATGTGAGAGCAATTAGCAGCATAGAAAAATTAAAAAGAAACCATGTTAGGTAATTATCTTCTTAAGGACAGGGTTAGAAATGACCTGAACAAAATTAAGTTGCCTTTTGTGATGAGACTAAATGCTGCATCAACACACTGTGAATAAGAGTCAGCTTAGTGCCAATAGTGTGTATCTGTAATTGGTTTAAAATAGATTTTTAAAATCTGGGTCACTTGCCATCTGCAATCTTGTTGTATCAACATAGAGGAAGAAAAAGAGAAAGTGATGAAGTGCAATGACAGATGCACAGGTGTTTAGGGGATTGTATTCCTCATTTATTTATCTTTCTGATTGAGAAAGTCCAAATAAAATGATTTCCAGAAAATAAATAAGAGAGTAGGGACTCATAAAAAAGTTTCATTACAAGATGTAAACAAACCCTAGAAGCACAAAGCATAACAGCTGTAATCAGTATAAAAGCACAAAAGAAAAAATAGAATTACATTGCTTCAAATCACACTTAACCCCAGTTGGGACAGTTTGTTGCCACTGATGAATGTGATCCTTTTCCTCCCTTTATCATCAGAATCAAAATCCCACAACTAATGTATTTCATCAGTTTCACCACAATGAATATATGTCCCAAGGGTCTACGTAGCAATCCTTTACATAGGAAAGATTTACCAGAAGTTTGATTAAATAGAACTCAAATACATTTGTTTTTCTGTAAACTGCATAGGATGAGAGCACCGTCCTCTTCAGAAGCCAGAGGATTTAAGCTGGGCCTTAACCACCGTAAGCAAGGTCAACTGCATTTCATGATAAAGAACTGTAACAAACCTGGGGTACTTTGGTGAATTTGCAGAAGCAATGATCTGTTTAACATAAGGAATCCACTTACGAAGAAAAGTCAGTGATCATCACAAGTTCGCTGTCCTGAAGAATACAAATATCTCTAATCAGAGTAGGAAGCCTAACTGGCAGGATGAAGGCTTACTGTGGAGTTTGGAGTGGTACTTTAGGATTATGCAGACACACAAACACTGGAATGAAACAGTTTTGCTTTGCTGTCTGCCTCATTAATGAGAATAACATTTCATCTTTAATAATAACTGCAGTTTCTGCCAGGCCTCGGCTGAATTGCATCCGGCTTCGGTGTATCTCCTCTGAAATGCTAAAGTGTCTGTCCAGGAAAATGGAAAATAATGTCCTGTCTTTAGAAAGTGCCTGGGTGTGTAGGTGGGCAGTGGGTGATACCGCATCCCTTCCGGCTAATGAGTAACATGGGCTTAACCAGAGAGAAGAGGAGGTTTTCTCCTTAAAGAAAGAAAAATCTCCGGCAGGAAAACTAGCATCATCCCCCAAACGGAACAGACAAGAATTAATCTCCTTTTCTTGTTGCAGGAAAGCATATTTGCTGTGCTTCAGCTCATCCTGAGGCTGTACTGCGTATCTGCTAATACCAGCTCAGGCTTCTGGGCAGGAAGGCCTCACTGGACTTAAACTGGACTTGATAGCACTTAAGCTGAAACTACCTTCTCTACTTACTCTTTCTGATAGCTCCCTTCCATGCTAGCTATCCTCATCCCAACTCCTGCTGCCAGTTCCTCTTGCTAGGCTCTTTATACTAGTTACTTCTGCTGACTGCCCCTTTCCTCCAACTACTCCTGTTACCCACTTTCTGCTTACGTCACTTTGTGGTGATGCTGCTTCTCAAGGAAAATACAGCAATCCATGGATGCCTTTGCCATGTACACTTTCCTTCTTTGTTGTCTTCACGAGAAGTTAGCAATCATTAGATTAAGTAACTGCTCCAGATAAGGTTGGGTTTATCCAGTGTTTTGCCACATCGAGGGTAGCTCATCCAAACTTATAACTTCTTTTTAAAGCACAATATTCCCACATGAAATGCAAATTAACCTCTTTAGGGTAGCCCTACTGTTAATTTTCTTCAGATCCCTTTACTCTTAATCATATATCCCATATAATCTGTACTGTCTCCTTGAGGGACTTTTCTAGGGCTCCTTTTAATCCTGATTTAAAAACAAATATGTGGAATTTTGTTGAAATTCATGTTACAATGCAGCCTTATATATAGCAGGATTGGCACAGCAAAAAAAAAAAAAGGGTAACCTGAGGTGCCAGAGTTGCAATGTGTGGCCCGTGGTAAAAATAATGGGGTGCACATAGAATAGCTTTTCCAGAGAAAAAATTACTTGAAACAACACCTTTACTCCATATTCTATGCCTGTGTGTCCTGGACTGGCGGCAGAATACTTCTCTAGAAAACTGCTCCCTGGTGTCAGTTTCAGGCTAGGTATCGTCTTGTACCACATAGAAATTACAGCCATAAAAGTAGCTGCCAAAAAATTTTCCATGTGCATATCAGACCTCAATATGCATTGAATCTTCCTCCAGACCTTCACTTAGGAAACATTTTTAAGAAGGGTTATACAGTGAAGGGTCCTCTCCATGGATAATCTCCAGAACCTTAGCACTTCCTAGGTTATTTCCATGTGCAGCTGCAGAGTTAGGGGCAGATAATAAGAGAAGTAGCACTGCCACAGCTGAAGTTTTCTAGGCTGCCAAATAGCTGGAAACACCAGAACAAACTGGGCAGGGTTTGCACAAATCTAGATGTCAACAGCCTTGAAAGGTAAGGCTCATTTGCTGTGCCCGCAGTATCCCAGAGTTATTCCTCGGTGGGGAGGGGGTTGTGAAATGAGGCTTGTGCTTCAAAGGAAAAGATATCCATTGGCTTCTTCACTTAGGAAAGCAGAAATATACTCAACACCTGTAACACTGTTTAGAACTGGAGATGCTGGTACAGCCTACGATGCTATTGGCAGTTAAAATTATGGAGGTATTCACACCATGGAGTTTTGAAGCCCATGCCCTGTTCTACGTGAATGAGTTTCTGCTCTGAATTGCTTAGAGATGCCAATCCCTCAGTCACTGCAGAGACTTCTCTGGGTCCTAGTCTAGCTGCACTGTTATAGGGGGGAAAAACCTCAGCTTCATGTCCAGGTCTTTGTTCCTGATCAGCCATGCTATCTACACATTGGTGTGTGTGCTCTGGCTCCATTTTTGCACATGTCAGTTGACCCTCTGGGTGATAAAACCTTAATGCAGAGGAAGAGAATAGGGATATTTGAGTCCAACCTCAGTGGAAATATGGATGCATCTACATTGTGCCAATTTCCAGCTGGCTGGTAGGCCCAAAATGCCTGAGCAGGTGTCTAGCCTACCCACAGCCTTCATACCTTACCCCAGAACCAAGATGTTCAGCTCTCTGCCATCCTCGCATCTCATGGCCGTAAGCCATACCTGACCAGCTGTAAAGCAGCCCTTCAATTTAATAAATGACTTACTATATCATATGTCTAGAGAAGAGTTAATGGCATATGGAATAAAATCAAGTACTTGTAAAATTTTGCAAAGAACATGCATGGATTTGTAGGTTTGCTGCTAATGAAATTTCTTGCGACTGGTATGAAGATGTTGTATGGGAGATGGTGAGGTTCACATAAATGAAAAAATAAATGTAAGGAGTTGAGATCAGTATGTAGATGCCTAGCACATTTACCTGTTCTTACTATGACAGTGAAACAGGATGTTTAGCCTAGGCATCACAAGCAGTCTTCCCACATCTGACAGTCAACTCAAGTGTGGCTGAGGCACATTGGAAAGCCCACATCAAAGTTTTAGTGTGTATGGGGACTGAACTGGACTGCTCATGGACACTGCATCAACCCACCCTCAGCTGCCATCTTCATCAGATGAAGCTGTTGATATAGATACTTGTGTTGCTAGAAGGTTGACAACTAAAGAAGTTGCTGAAAGAATGGAAAACTGGGAGAAAGGCCCAAAAAGTTATATTTAGGGAGCACATGCTGTCTGTCACTCTGCCCAGTCTGGAGATTTCTTTGGGCAGATATACTACACCTGTATGCAGAAAAGCCCTCTAGAATCATCTTGAACTTTAACCACCACTTTGCATGGTCTTTCTCAGGAGAAATCTGTGGCTAATCATCTGTTAGCATTATATACCTTGCTTGGGAGACAGCAATGATCAGGAATCGTAGATTAATTGCAATCTAGCCCCAGAAAACCTCACAACATGGGCATATATAGCAAACATATATAAAACACATGGAGCAAACCCACCCACTATACCACATAGTGCACAGATCTGAAAAAGGCTGCAGATCGCTCCTTTGTATGGCAAAATCCCTCCCAGCCTCACCAGTAACCTGGTGCTTCTTACATAGCAAAAAAAACCAGCTTCTCACTTTATGGATCATGCAGAAAGTTTCTTCTCTTTTCCATTAGTCTAATCTGTGAGCTGGTAATCTGGGTAAATTTCAGAGTAATGTCGTATCTCTCAGACTCCTGAATAACCAGAAATAACTGATGTGCCATCTGTTTCAAAACAATACTTCTGGAACTCATTTTGCAAAATACTGTTTCCATTCATATTTTATTTTAGCCTAGATAAGCCATGCTTTGAAACAAACCTAATAAAATGCAGTAAATTTGATTAACATGTTTAACCCACTGAGTCTGTTTCTTCTCTTTTTGCCTCCTATTTTTCAGGAGTCCTAACTGCTTCAGTTGCGCCTGGTCAATTGTTGTGCCTATCTTGTTTCAACAGAGAGAAAACTCTCTCATTCGGGTCTTGCAGTAGAAAGAAGGTGTAAACATCATGAGAGAAATCACTGAATGGCATGAGGGAAGCTTTGGAGTATATTTCATCAGAGAGATTCCTAACCCAGAGGACCAGTAGAAGCCTTTTGGCAAATGTTTCTGTTCCCAAGATTTGAGAGGTCAGATCTTGGGCTTGCAATTAACTCACATCTTGTGGAGAAAGTTGTAAGAAGGGAGATGGAGTCAGACGGGGCACTGTGGGTAACCCCCTTCATCCTGGTGTTTTACAAGCATTGATGGTCATCCTGAACATGATTCATCTATTGGATGCCTGTGCCCCTCGTCAAGAATCTCTGCTCACCCGAGGGTGAGCCATGGTCTTGAGCTCACTACACTGAAATTACTGCCCCAATGAAGGATGCATTGCCTTCAAGGAAGGAGAGTTCAGTCTCAGGAAGAGTAACCATGTTTGCCCAAGGTTCAAGGATGGAGTAAGAGGTGAGAAATATTTTGGCTCATGAGCTTCAAGTCTCTCTCTCCACTTCCATTTACCAAGCCTGATTGTGGTCTTGGTTGAATTTCCTCACCACAGCTATCTGAATGCCCTGGGTGCAAAAAGGAGCTTGTGGAAGCTGCAGCTATGGCTGGCATAGCTCCATACATGAGGGCTGAGCACTGGGGCACACAGGATGTGTCAAACCCAAAGGAGTCAGACAGGTAATGAATGGGGTCACTTGTGGCTGAGGGAAACAAAGGCCATCAGAGTAGGTACCTAGGTCTTTCCATCCTGACGTGTGCTGCGTGACTGACAAACTTCACCTCACCCTCAGGCTGGTGCCAGGGTCAGTAGTGACCTGCCTTGAGTTTATATACATTACCAATGCTAAAGGGAATTTTAAAGGCTATTTCAATACAGAATATTTAATCACTGAGGAAGGGAAAATTATTTGGACAACACAGTTCTGAAGTTTAATGTGAATCTTGTAATTTTTTTCTACTTATTTTGTACTTTCTTGATAGTCAAAACTTCATCGAATTCAAAAGTATACTTAAAGAATGCTGGGAAATTCCCACAGAAAATTGGTATACATTGGTATTGTTCTGTTGCTAAGGCAGATCTCAACAAAATACAGTGCAATTTATTTAAAGGCAAAAGAAAATCAAATCCTCACCAGAGATGTGTCTTTTTATTCTGTCTGCATCTCCTCTTCAACTGTAGTCATGGAGCAGAGCAAGAAGAATAAAAGCCACTCCAGTACTGAGATATCAAGCAACTCCAATGCACAAGACACACACACAATTTTTTTTTTATTTTTATTTTTTCTTGGCATCATCTCACTTTCTCTTCTCCAGTCTAGCTGGTTCTTTTCACTCTATGTACATTGTCAAATCTTTGCTAAGGGAAATTATCTTTAAACCAGAGTTTCCTCCCAGATTTTGAAGCAGTGAAAAGTGAGGGTCACCTATCATCCAGAAGAACCTTTCCACCCTCTCCTAGCACTGCTACCACTGCAGCTTGCTCTACTATGCAGAGAAGATTTGCTTGGTCACAGGCTTGCCAGAGCAGTCCAAATTGTTGTTAAAGTTCACCCTCTTAAGGTAAGCAACCCTCTTAGTGCCTGGATTGACACTACATTTGCCTAAAGATGAAGGAATGAACCACATCCCATCCTTATACTCCTCCTCAAGAGCATTCCCTACTTCATTACCAGCCACTTTGAGGGCTCCTTTAGGCAAGCAGGAGCCCAGTGCTCACTACCCAGTCCCACAGGCACAATTTTCCTGGCACTGCTTGTTCATAAAATCCCCAGCTAGGGATGTGTTTCACTGGAGCAAGCAGCATGTCTGAAAGAAATCAGTTCGTTTTATTTGCTAGTTGCATATCTCCAACTGGAATGATTTCTTTAAGCTGGAATAGAGTGTGATTTATGTGGCAGTGCAGTTTCAGTAGTTTAGCTTCAAATTAAATCAGGAAAGCTATATATACCACTGATAATTATGTTTATTAGTTGCTGTTTACATTTGTTTGACTAAAACCAAATAAATCCTATTAAAGCTACCGTAAGAGTTTCCAATTGAGTGTTTACATCAGTTTAGTTTTTTAAACAAGTGCAAAAATATAAATGGTATAAACTGGTAGCATTCCTGTTTACACAAAGCACTGAAACACATAAAGCAGATATCTGTAGCCTATTGTCAACCAAAACAATTAAAATATCAAAAACATTTCTCAGTGCTTTACACAGATTCACTTTTACTAAGATTGTACCATGCCACCAGAAAATTTCCTGCTAAGCAAAGAGGATGAATGATGGTTGGAAAAAAAATATAATTACAAAACAGGCAATTCCAGCTTTCCTAGAGTAGGCTAGCAGCCATCTTTTCTCTTGTACTGGACTGAAAATTATTGTCAATATATATATTTCAAGGGACATTTCAAAAAATACCATAGAGCCTGGAAGAAACTCCGGAAAACCAGGCTTGATTCCCTTAAGCAGTTCAAAAAGCAGATAGCTTTTTTTAAATTATTATCACACTTCTGATAAATTAGCCACTTAACTTTCCTTATAAAGTGTTTAATGTGGCACGAGGTTAAATTTTACCCTGCATGCTGTCAAGTTTTCAAACTGACATTTTTTTTCAAAAATAGCAAAAGCAAATTAGCCCATTTCTAATGAGAATTATTGGTGGTATGAGTCTGATAATAATAACAAATAACTAAAACATCTCCAGTTCTTTTTGCAGGATCAGTTCTTGATTTTTGTTGAGCACTGTGGAGTAGAGAGCCAGCTTCACACGAGGCTGTAGTCTGACGCCACAACCAGATAAAAGCCAGTGCTTTGGATGCTGGCACATCATTCAAAAGACTAATTCACAGGATATTTTACCACCAGAGGAACAAGTACATGTGCCAGCACTGTTATCAGGAAATCAACTTTCAGACTGAAGTTATTTTCTTTCCAACCTCAAATAAAAAACCTAAGAATCTGAAGTATGAATCTTATTTGCAGTAAAGCGGCTTTTCATGAAGTGACAGTGCAAAAGCTTTCAAGTGAGTATGATTTACACTTCCTACACTTTAAAAGCTTTTTATCTTGTCAAAATGGTATTAAGGAACTTCTGTATAAATATGATTCCAATGAGGTGAACCAAGCACCCTGTCTAACTGGGCCACCTGATTTTTTCCTAATCAAGTGATTAATTACGAACTCCTAATGGCCACTATTTTGCCTCTAAATTTAATACCATGAAATATTTTATTTTCTTTCTTTTATTTATTTTTTCAACCCCTCTGTCTCCTGTGAGAGGGAGGAGAGGGAAGGAGAAGGCCATGTGCTGGCACATTAAATAGAGTAATAAACCTCTGCATACAAGGCTTGCGGCTGGAGCCGCTGCAGCTACTAAGAGCCAGCCTGCAACCCTGATTCCTCTGTAATTGACCAAACGAAACTGCTTCCACGAACATTTTGGAATGAAATGGTCTCAATGAAATCTTTAAGAGTTGTGGGGACTGTCTCAAATGAGAATGTCTGGCACAATAAGGCAAAAAGGAGAAAGCTCCGTTTTAAGATCACCTCTGTGGGTTTTCTTGGCCAAGGAGCGGGAGTGGCTGTCGGGAAAGAGCTGATTTCCAAGTATTGCCTAAGTGAAGCTGTCGAGCTGAGTGCCCAGCCTGGCACTGCCATTTTTTAACGGTAGAAAATTGGCAAGCACATTTTGCTGGCTGAACTTTATAAAAAGGGTTATTTACCTTAAAACTAACTAGAGCTTATCTCTGCAAAGATCCAATCTCTGCAAGTAGTTACATGCATATTTAAAATTGTTCTCTCAGGTCAATTGGACTGCTTTTATGCACAGTGCTGAGTGTATATCTAAGCGTTGGCAGTATACAAGCATTTATCATGAGAGAAAGACATACTTTTGAGAATACTTCTCATGAATCATATAGATCTGCTTAAGTTGTTGTTTGGGAAAGGCATTATACTGCTTATTTCAAGATACTCTTTCTCCTAATTACAGTTCCGGGCATATTGACCTTATTAGAATAGCTGCAAGGGGAAGCACTATCAACACATGTAATTTTTGGAAGGTCACTCAAGGCTAAATAATCCTCTACAGTTTCAGCAACTTATAATTCAGTTATCCTTTAAGCGGGGGGAAAAACCCCACCACAGTTTATCCTTTCACATCCCCAAATATGCACGTTTCATAATTCTGAAAACGTCCAAAGACTTACTAATAATTGGAGTTTCCAGTTCCCTGAAGTTTAGTGGTACCAGATGTGACAGTCTAATACCTTTTCTTTTGTGCTGCCTCCAGTATTTTGAGGATGAGACAGCAAGGGGACAAGGCACATTTTTATTTATGTTGGTCACATGAGTGCTGTCATGCAAACTGTGAATATTACTTCAGGCCCATTGCCTCAGTACACCTGAATCCCATCTTGTGGGACAGGTATCACCATGGAGGAAAAGAAAGTGGGTGTTCCCTTCCTCTCTGCATTGCCCTGAGATGCCTCACCACCAGAATGACAATCAATCCCAAGAGTGCCACAGGGCAGTCACTTGTCTTTATTTTTTCTACTAACCAGGCTGACTGGCACTAAAGCAATGTCCCAGCACCAGAGTATAAGGTTGTGTGAGACTGCAGGTGCGAAAGGATAGGGGGGTAAAATACACCGCCAGATGTTCTTAGAGCTAATGGAGAGACACTTTATTTTGCCATGGCCCTTCTGCAACAGCGTGATCACTCCAGTCTCTTCCAGGCTGAGATCAGTATCTGCAGACTTAGAGGGAGAGAGGAAGAAAGGTTGCATGTTTATTCTACATGACCTTCTCTTACAGGAGTGGAAGTTATTCCTTCCCTTCTATTCCTCTAGCAGGGTTAGCCAGCTGTCTTAATGGGTGATAGGCAAAACAGTATCTCAGAAAATGTCTCAAAACACCATGCTTTTATGGCCATAAAGACCAGAATGTATTGTTTTCACCATGCCTGGAAGATGTAAACAATGTATGAAGCGGTGGTACAGCTCAATATTTCTTGGAAGAGATTTTGGAAGTTTTTCAACATAATTTTGTGAGTTTTAAAGTTTAACATTAAGATCAGCATTAAAGTATAGCATCTGATAAAGTTTAGCATTTTTGCCTAGCTTTTGTCTGCAGTTGCAATTGTCATAGACTCTCATCACCATTTTGGATTAAGTTAAAATGCTGACTGCAGAGCAGCATTTTTTCGTTTCTGGAAGAAAATGAAGGAAGGATTTTGCAGTATTCTGAGAAGCTCTTCACTGCTGATGAAACACTACATTTGCTTGCATAAAACAAAACCGGGTTTGGAAGCAAGGAGCCTTCAAAACACAGATCACAAGCTGGCCATTACTGTCCTCTGAGAGTGATGCATTGCTTCACTAGGAAACAGATAGAAGTTACCTATATGAGTTGTACTATATGCATCTTCTGAAAAAATGTAACTTGAGTGTCTGAAATGAAATATTCTGCGTAATTTTACACACATTTTACATTCGTGTATCACATGACTGTTCTGTAACTTAGTTTTCATTTAACCACTTGTTTTTAGCTCAGAGTAGCATGCAGCAGGTAAATTCATAGTATGTTTTATAATCCAAATTCCCTTTATTAAGTGTAGCAAATTTTGTCTGAATGCTTACATAAATTGTTTACTAATTCAAAAATGTTTTCTAGGACCTGAATACAGTTTGGTAATACTTACTTTCACTCTACTCACAAGTGGTTTTGCAGAAAACCCAAGTGCTGCAGTTGCAGGACAGAAAGTGGTCGCATTAGCTTACATTATTAGAAAATGCTGTGATAAAGCATAAAAAACCCATTGTTAATAGATGTTAGTAAATGTTAAGTTACCACAGTATCACAAAACCATTTTCATTTTCTAGGAACTGTTTTAGTATTTTAAATTGCTCAGCAATTGAGAAACTACATAGAATCACAGAATCTCCGGAGTCGGAAGGGGCCCATAAAGATCATCTGGTCCCACTCCAGGCTCCACACAGGGCCAGACAAGTCAGAGCATGGGACTGAGTGCATTGTTCAGATGCTTATTGAATTCAGCCAAGCTCAGTGCTGTGACCACTTCCCTGGGGAGCCTGTTCCAGTGTCCGGCCACCCTCTGAGTAAAGAACCTCTCCCTAATATCCAGCCTAAACCTCCCATATTGCAGCTATGTATCGATCAGATTAAGCATGATGAAGTTTTTGATGCTCCAAGGAGAAAATGAAGAGCTAGGAAAACTGAAAAAAAATCCTTCTGATTCATCCAAGAAGGAAAAGAGGTAAGTTATGGGACAGAAGTTCGCTTTTGAATAACTGAAAAAAGGAATTTAGTTTTCTTCACAAAAATGTTCAGCTTTCATTCATGGGTTTTGGAAGAAAAGTTTAAAGTTGTTCCTTTTAGAAACACAATATAAGATGTTGTTACCCCCAAAAAGTGAACACAAAATGAAGCTGTGTTTAAGACCCCCTGTCTGGAAGATTTATAAACAAATGACATGGAGACAGGTCTCCCACACTTAGGTTATTCACAGTTTCCATAATAATTTAAGAAAAAGTTACCATGTGAAATCATTACAACAGTCCAAAAGTTTCCGTTCCGTAAATTTCAGACATTGAAAAAACTGAAATAAAGGAGTGATGCAGACATATTTTTTCCAGTTTGACTATCCCAAGCCAAGAATTTCAGTAACTCTGAAATCACTAGGAAGATCAGTTGCTCAAATTTCTTGCTGGGATTCACCCCTGAAGGAAATTTCACTGCTGGCCCCGTGGCTACACTTAATAGATAGTTCTTCAGTTGGATTCCATGCCATATTAATACCTCTTTCTCCGGTCACGATGAAGCATTATTATGTTCACTGTAAAAGGTAGTTTGCTTACTTGCACTCTAGCATTTAAAACCAAACATGAAATCATGGTGCTAATGAATTAAATGGAAAAGTTCTATTGATTTTAAATCACAGCAAAATTTTTGAGGAGTAAGGAAACACAAGGGAGTTCATTGTTGTTGTTTTTAACCTATTCACCTGTCATCTTAACTCTTAAAATCTGCATTTGATCTTGTTCACAGTACTTCAGAAGAAGTAAACATTCCACTATTACTGTCGCAACTGCACAGTGCTTCATGAGTTTTGCTCCTCCCATTTGCTTTTGAACCAGTGAGCATAAAGAAATATCTTTCATCTGTTCTGTATACCCAGAGAAAGTGGAATAGGGGAATGATTAAGGCTATTTTTTGTAAAGCTTAGCTTCTTTTCTAAGAACACAGTACATAATTCAGAAAATCTTACATGAATGCTGTATTCCCAACTTATGCAAAACAGTTTGGGTTTAGTGCTTTCTGCAATCAGCATTAGGCTATTTTTCTTATTATTTATATTATTTCAATGCATGCTTGCAAAAGCAACAAAAAAACCTCATGGTCTACTCTAGAGGTATTTAGCCTTAAACAATGGTAAGAAAGACAGTGAAGAGATGTGAAACTATGACATACTGTTTTCCACCTGGATAGCATTTTTCTGGATTCACCATTCTTATTGTGTTGTGCTTGTGTTAAAAATAAATCCTGATTCAGTTCTGCTCGTTTTACATGAAAAGGCCTTCCTGGTAAAATTTGTACAATTTTCCTTATTAAAAGTGAAAGTTTAGCTATTTGATTTTTGGTTTTGTTTTGGTTTTTTTGTTTTGGTTTTTTTACAGCTAATGTCAGGATCTTCTATTAAGGTTTTTCAAGGGAAAACTCTGTGTGACATTAAATGGAGCACTATGTTTCCACACATCCACTCTTGAAAGGCCTATTACCAAAAAAAATGTTAAGCATTCTTTAAAGTCTGCATACCAAACAATAAATGGTTAACATGACCAAGAAGTGAAGATACTGTGTGACATCCCCATAAATGTTTATATGTATGCATTTACTCATTAGCCTTACTAGGAAAGTAGAAGAATTCTTACAGAGTGTGTAGAACATGAAAGGTGATTGGTATTTTCATTCATTGCTGAGACTCTGCCAGAGGGCAGAAAAAGAAGTGAGAGGAAAACACCAGTGGAAAGGTGGAATGAGGAATTTTTTCTCCAAAAAAGGAAGGAGAATGAGGAATATCTTTCTCAAAAAATATCTCCGCTTTTTTCACCAGATGAGGTTCAGGAGAACCCAATATGGCTTTTTATTCCCAGAGAAGTAATGTGTATTAATAACAGTGATAGAGTAGTAAGAAAAAGCCCAGGTCACATAATTACATTTTCAATGCAGTAGCTTTTGCTGTGAAAGCATTTGATGTGGCTTTATCAACATGAGTATTTAAATTTGATGACTGCTCAGCTGCAGCATGCCTCTTTTATTGTCAAGGTTACACAGGCTATTTTTCTTTTATCAAACTAGCTACTTCTACATTAATATATTAAAACAAAAAGCAGAAGCCCGTGACCAGTTCTATATTCTTCTGTGCAAAACAGTACCTTGAGGACTGTGAAGGACCCAGTTGTTGAGGGAATGATGCCGTAGGAGGGAAGACAAGATATTTTTGTTAGGAGTGTGTGGGTAGAAAGTGCTACTACTTCCTGCTGTTCCTAATGAAAATGGGATACTAAAGGGAGATTGTTTGCACACTGTAGCATGACAGATTTAATACTGACAATGCATTTATCCTCCCTATATTACCATATTTTTGTAAGACTTAAAAGCTATGAGCAGATCTTTGCATGCTCAAAAATATGAAGGCTGAAGAACCTGCCTTTCCCCTCAGCTCTGTCCTTGGATCTTCTTTGAGCAAGCTTGAACAAGAGCTTTGGGAGTAGATTCCTACAGCTTATTCCAGGAAAAGAAGTGATGGACTTTTCACAGTAAAACCAAAGTAAATAACAGAGGCTTGTCTTACATTTGTAAATATTTTTTTGACATTTATTAATTTTCTGAATAGAGTTGAAAGAAACAGTGGGAAAAAAGTTATGAAACTGTCTGAGGCCTTCTGCAGAGTAACAGAAATTCTTTTTAGTGAGACTATACTATATTCTTTACACTTTCCCCAAATTCTTTATACTGACACTATACAGACTTTTTTTTTAAATTACTGTTATGTAAGTAGGTATACTGCTTCTATATTACAGTCATACATGTATGCTAATATTCTTGTCTATCAGAACTGGCCTAGATTAATTTTGTACCTTCCGTTAATAAAAGATGGACAGGCAATTTTTAGAGAACTAGATAAAAAATAAGCTCCAGATAGTATGGGACGACTTTTCTTTCAGCAGAAAAACTGATATGCAGATGTAAAAAGTACAATTTCTCTTACCTCTCAGTCCAGGGTGCAAAGAGAAGTCTGTTTATCCTCTGATGCTCCTTGGTGTCCCAGTGGAAGAACTATTAAAAGTTCTGCAGACCCTGCGATTGAAATCCAATCGCTCAACCAATACGCTAATATACAGCATATGCTGATGACACCAAAATTAGGGGGAAGCTTCTCTTTAAGCATGCATTAACAAATTCCATTTTATGTAACTGTATGTAGCGTAGTGTGTATACGCCGTGCTGGTATATTGCTGGAAGGTGTTTTCATTAAGATCTACCTAGAAACTATCACATCAGGTAAAATGAACCATGATACTGTATGTGAAATTTGGAAAGCCTTGTTATACAAGACAGAGAACTTGGGTGTGGTAAATGTTATTACAGATAGCTTCGTACAGGAAACATTACTTATTTGGCCCTTTTTATTGGGCCAAAGTAACATGTTCTTTGTCAACCCATTTTAAATCTATTATAAACTTTTGGACAAGCCTTTCCATAATCCAAGAGTAAGAAAGTTTCCACATCATCAATTGGAGAGAAATGTTAACATTGCTAACATTTGGAAGGAGGCAAAGGAATAAAAAGAAAGAGAAGTTACAGGCAAATCAGAGAGTCCTGGAGAGATTGAAAAGGCAGAAGTCACTTCAGCAGAGGTTGTGGAGTACCTGTTGCAGATGGGGCAGGCAGGGCTACCCTGCACTGCTGGGATCCCTATGACAGTGGCAAAGAACATGTGGAAAGGATGTGTAGGGGAGGAGGCTGACCAGAGGAGTCACCACTGTCTGGCTCAGCCTGCAGTTAGGCTGGTTTAAGCACAAAGCCAAACTGCAGTGCTGTATAGCTGTCATTACCACGGTATCTCAAACCTTCAATTGCTTGAAGTGTTAATTTTCTCAGTGCTCCCATGAGATGGGGAGGGCTTATTTCTGTTTCATCAGAGGAGAATGGGGGAAAAGAACACTCTGTTTTCGTACCTGTCAACACAGCTCATAAAAGCCCAATAAAGTACTTTGCGGCCAAGAAGGAGGCTGCTGGCAGAGTGATGTCTGCAAGCGCTCCTATTGCAAATGCTGCCTTTACTGGCATAGGACATAAAAGCTCTCCAAAGGAAATGACACCTAGCAGCTGAATTCACTTTTTTGCCATCGCTGCTTGGATTAGGGTTTCTACTGATACAGAAACAAGAGTTGAAAAAATACACAAATCCAACACAAAGTGACCGTGTAGTTTCACAGGCACCTGGTGCCGATTTAGGCTCTACCTACCTTATGACTCACAAGACCACATTTCCCTGCATGCTTTATGTACATATTCCCATCACCTCCATAGTGTCACCCCGAGTCATCTCAGAGCTTGAATGAACAGGCTCATTTGATAGGTCCGGCTTAAAATTACTCATTTTGTTTGTCCTCAGGGTCAGCTTTCACCTGGACCGTGTCATGGCAGTAGGAAGCTAGAGATGGGGGTGAACAGGAAGGGATGGTGGGAGGGTAGATTGCTTTTTTCAGAAGCAATGCAATTGTAGGTGATCTTAAACTATAACATAACAGCACCGCTATTTTAACAGCACAAGATGTTTGGATTAGCCAGCCCTCATCCTTCTGAAGATAGATACTGACAAGTCTAATGGGTACACTTTGACTTTTGCTCCACAGAAATAAAATGCCTTGTCTAAAGCCCCACAGGATGCCTGTGGAAGACCTAAAAACAGAAGAGAAATCTTTTGCTCTTTAATGCTTGAGAAGTACTCTGAAGAAAACTTAAACTTCTTGTGCCATATGTAAAACATTTATCACCCCCTATTTCAGCATCTGAGGAAATGTGGGTAATTTTTTTTAGAATGTTTACGTATGAAAAATATGTTTGCAATAAATATTACTGCTGTGGAATTCCAACAACACATCTCAAACATGCTGCTTACTGAAAGCCCACTGGTGATAACTTTTGGGGTTATTGGCACTCTGGCCTAATTTTATGTAGAAAAAAATATTTTATTTATTTTTTAATTGTCAAAAAGTTGAATGGTAGACAAGAAACTCATTCAGCTACTGTGTAGCGTAGATGCATTCCTCATATGTGCTAATGAATCACTTGGGGGAAGAACAGCTGCATATGACTCCTCGAGCATAATAAGCCAAGGGTTCACCAATTCCAGGTGCAACAATTTACAATGTTAATATGCAATAGAACAGAGAGCTGATTTTGATTATCAAGGACTCTCTGAATTGCCTAGAAGAAGAATAAGTGGCAACCGAAGTGAAAATTTATTTTTGAAACCAGCTGACCAAGGAAGTCCAGATTGCTCTGTAAATTACATGGCTTCCCACACAGAAAAGGAATGCTCTATGTGTAATCACCTACTTTACTAAAAATGCACCGTGGCCTTTCTTTTAATCTTGTGCTCAGTGAGTACGAAGCTAAAGTGTTTTCCATCTGCTCCTATTTTCCTCAGATAACATTACTGAAGTTTCACAGATGGAGGTGACGACATCAGGCGAAAGTTACGTAAAATAAAACTGTCCCTTTACAAACAAGTTTGAGGATAAAACAATGGTAAAACAACCTTGAAAATTATTTTGCAGCATCTTAGTTCTGATGCTAGCAGTCACTGTAAGATATCATTGTATTTGTTTTCCATCAATACATTTTATAGTGGGTGTTTTTCTCCCTAGATTTTGGTTTCCTTTAAAGTAATTCCATATGATATATAGTAAACACACTGAGGTAGAGGGCAATGAACTTGCTGGAAGAAGATGTGCAGTATCCATGTGCTCATATGAAGAATTTATCTTCACTGTTATCACAAATTGAAACATCAAAGGAAGTAAACAATGAATCAGAACAAATACTGCCAGCAGTAACTGCTGAAAGAACTGCAGGTCAGGGAACTGGTGTCCAAGTCCCTTGGAAGCAACCAAACTCAGATTTTAAAATGAAAGAGCATTCAAAAGATGCTGAGTGATTCTTATGTGGGTCTTCAGATGCTTACCTCCAGGCATGATACAAGGGTAGCAATGGGGTTTGGATTCTCACATAATTCCACTAACCACACATAGACTTGGGGCAAGGAGAGGACACTGGCAACTCTTCCTTTTCTGCTGTGTGCTGTGAAAGGAGAAAAATTTTTAAAACTTCAGGAGTTCAACAGAACAGGAAGCTTTTCTTCTTGTTGCTTCTGCTATTCTTGGCTCCTAAGGATGCAGAAAAGAGCTTTGGATATCTTTCAGATTAAGACTTAAGACTTCAGTTTCTGGGACAAAAATAGATAAGGTATTTTAATAATCCACAGTGTAATTCAATGTCACAAATGCTCCTGCTGGAAGCTTATGGCACTGGAAAAAGTGAGAAGCAATCTACTCTGTATGAGGTGGTCACAACTTTATGACTTCCAAATGATAAAGCCACCTGGTAATTTGAATAGATGGCTGTGAATCTGATGGATCGTATGTGGTACCAGATGGCGCCCCGTGCTAGACGGCACCTAGGTAATACAGAAGGTAGGGGGTAACAGCTTGATACGCTGGCAGCCGTGGCCAAGGGGGAGCAGCACTGGTGGTGAAGCTGCAGGTTGCTATCCTCGCTGGAGCATCCTGTGAGGCTGGAAAAGGCTGGCTGCTCCTCTAGAGTAGCCAGCACCATTTGTCTGCAAGAAGATTATCTTGCAAAAAGCATTTTTTTCCCTCTTTTTTGTTTTTCTTCCTTCCCTGGCAGGTGGTAGGAAGACACTGACTAGTCCTGCCTCTGACTCCCCAATGAATCCTGGAAAGCAGGCGCAGAGCACAGGCCACCAGACTCCCCAGTAACAGTCCAGGCTGAGCTGCGATGGTCTGTGGGGGCTGTGATGTAGGTGCATGCCTGGGACACCCACTTCTCCACTCTCTCCCCTGACAGGATCCCAGGCCCAGTCGCTCTCCAGTCACCAGCAAGGCTGGAGTTGGAGGGTTTGTGGACCAGCCTAGGAATGACCCTTGGAGGGTACCCTTCCAAAAACAACAAAACACTGATTTGGTGATATTTTCAAGGCCTGATGATCATCCCTTTTCCCTGCTTCTGTTGGTAAAGCTCCCCCCATGGCACATGGCATGAAATGCCAATGAGCACCTTGCAGCTGCACACTTCTGTCCCTCCATGCTTTGAATGTCTGCTTTGGTGTGACTGATTGGTAAAGAAGGTGGGTAAACAAGCTACATGCCAGCTGAAATTTCCCTTTCATCAAGGATATTCCCAGCTGGACAGACGCTGCCAGAGGCTGACTGTTTTATGCTGCCTAAGCAAAGTAATGGAACTGATTCAATGGAGGGGATATTGCCCTACATATTTACTATTTAAATAGCTTTCAAATTTAAAAGCAGTCTCTTGATTATTTTTAAAGTGCCCAATGAATACAAAGTAATACAAAAACAATTTCGTGTTATTACAGGACTTCAGTGTGCACCAAAGATAGCCAGCATATAGTAAAATCACTTGACGAAGAACATTCAAAACCAACACAAATAATAAAATATGGTGACTGAAATTCCCAGACTTCACTCAGAGACATTGTTTTAATAAACAACAGTGCTAGTTAGGTATAATATTTTCTGGTTTATGGTCAATATTTAGCCATAATAGAAGTTGTTACTGGTAAAGGTTTAATTTTAGAATTAAAAAAGAAGTCAGGACAAGATTGGACACAATCGCATGGCTTTATGGGAATATCTTATGGTCAGGATATTAAAAGTGAAGGAATTTTGATGGTTTGCTTTTTACATATATTTTATGTCCCACTTTTATATTCATGCTTTTAAAATGTCATTAGATCAGCTGTCCTGCGTATAGCTGAGAAATTCCAGGTTGTCTTTCCTTTCATTATGTTACTATATACTCATACAACCAGTTGTTCAGCAAGTGTGCAATAATGGAGACGTGCCTGAAAGACAACCTTCCAAAGCACATAATATGAACACTCTTCTTACCTGGTAACCATTTTTTATCACTGGTTCTTCTCTCAAGGTAGTGGTAATTCAGACTCCCCCACATCAGGTTCTTTGCAAGCACATGGATGCAAAAACTTGAATTTATCTAGCATGTCCTAAAATTAGTAAATATCTGTTTTGAAGCAGCCTCAGCCATAGCATCATTTCCAGAACACAGAAAATAGAATTCAACCAAAAAAGAGTCTATGAGAAATTTTGCCAGAAAAACATGGACAGACAAGCATGAGTTCAACAGTGTTTAGAAAAAGAGTTAGAGAGGCAAAGATGGAACCATAACTCAAATATTTAGATTAAAGAGAAAAATACTGATTCTAACTTCTGGCCTAAACCTTCTGAAAGGCTATCCACAAGGGAAGGGACACCACAAGGGAGAGATATGCAATAACACCTAGAGGTGTTCTCACTTTCATGTGAGAAAGGGGAGAAAAGGGTCTATACTGGGATATTGAACATTGTACAATCAAAGAGAAAATCTCAGTATGTTTATTTTTGGCAAGGATCACATCTTCATTTGTTTCCCAGGGAGGACTTTCCTCAGTGCCTCACACCACACAGACCTGCTCCCCAGGATTCTGGCCAGCATGCTCTCCCCTCCCACAGCCATGAATGTTACATGCCACCACAAATCACATGCCCATTCCATTTCCAGCCAAGCAAGCTGTTTAGCTAGGAGCTGTGGGCATGGCCTGCAATGGCTGGTCTTGGCACGCCACACTGCCTGCCCCTGATGCCCACACATGCCACCACTGTCCCCTGGCCTGACAGCCATATCCTGCCAGTGCTTGCCCTTCTTCCCACTGCCTGCCCAACGGCAAGCGGTGTCAGGCCCATTGCCTGTACTGCAACCTCCTGCAGCCCTGAGCCAGTCTGCATTACTAAACAGGGGTGCGCAGCCTCACACTGTGGGTGCAGGCACACAGGCCCCTCACAAAAGCTCTCACCTCTCTGCCTGGGAAGATCATGGAACAGATGACATGTTGGAGCACATGAGGGAAGAGCAAGGGAAGGTCGTGCCTCACCAATCTGGTGACTTTTTATGATGGAGTGACAGAGTCGGTAGATAAAGGGAAGGCAACCGATGTCATCTACCTGGACTTATGCAAGGCCTTTGACACAGTCCCCCACCACATCCTTATCTCTAAATTGGAGAGATGTGGATTTGATGGGTGGACCATCCAGTGGATAAGAAACTGGTTAACAGACCGAAGCCAAAGGGTGGTGGTCAGTGGGTCTATGTCTGGGTGGAGGCCGGTGCCAAGCGGTGTCGCCCAGGGGTCTGTCTTGGGACCGGTGCTCTTTAACATCTTTATCAATGACATCGATGATGGAATTGAGTGCACCCTCAGCAAGTTTGCAGATGACACCAAGCTGAGTGGTGTGGTTGACACCCTAGAAGGAAAGGAAGCCATCCAGAGGGACCTTGACAGGCTGGAAAGATGGGCCCGGGGGAACCTAATGAGGTTCAACACTGCCAAGTGTAAGGTGTTGCACTTGGGTCGGAAGAATCCCAGACATAGATACAGACTGGGAGAAGAGCTTCTTGAGAGTAGCCCTGCTGAGAAGGACTTGGGGATTCTGGTGGATGAGAAACTTAACATGAGCCAGCAGTGTGCTCTTGCAGCTCGCAAGGCCAATGGTATCCTGGGCTCCATTAGAAGAGGGGTGGCCAGCAGGGACAGGGAGGTGATTGTCCCTCTCTACTCTGCCCTCGTGAGGCCCCATCTGGAGTACTGTGTCCAGATCTGGGGCCCCCAATACAAGAAAGATGTGGAACTGTTGGAGAGGGTTCAGAGGAGGGCCACGAGGATGATTAGAGGGCTGGAGCACCTGCCCTACAAAGAAAGGCTGAGGGAGCTGGGCTTGTTCAGCCTGGAGAAGAGAAGGCTGTGGGAGGACCTCATTGCAGCCTTCCAGTACCTGAAGGGAGCTTATAAGACGGAGGGGATTCAACTTTTTAAAAGGGCAGATAATGGCAGGACAAGGGGGGATGGATTAAAACTAAAGGAAGGAAGGTTTAGATTAGATATTAGGGGGAAGTTTTTTACAGAAAGAGTGGTGAGGTGCTGGAATAGGCTGCCCAGAGAAGTAGTGGATGCCCCATCCCTGGAAGTGTTCAAGGCCAGGTTGGATGGGGCCCTGGGCAACCTTGTGTAGATCCAGGCCTGGAGGTTGGTGGCCCTGCCTGTGGCAGGGGGGTTGGAACTCTATGATCCTTGGGGTCCTTTCCAACCCATGCCATTCTATGATTCTATGAAACAGGAACTGTACCTCTCATGGTCCATGTGAGTCATTACTTTATTGATTATCTCAAGTTTGGATGTTTCCTTTAGCTTCCTCGAATCTCAGACTTAGTTTAGATCAGTTTATTTCTTACCTTATTGATTCTTTAGTTAGCATAACATCACTTTGCAGATATTTCCTAGCACACTGAGGCATAAGAAGTAGTTCACTGCAATCAGATATGACTATGTACAGCAGTCAGGATGGTAGGTCCTGAAAAATGTGTGTTTGCTTGTTTTTTAAGGGATTGAATAAAAGACTCATAGAATAGCCCAGATTGGAAGTGACCTCAAAAGATACCTGGTCCAATTTTATGTGGAAAAGGGAGTCTAGGTGAGGTTGTCTAGGACACTGTCCAATCATATCTTGAAAATCTCAAGTGATGGGGACTCCACCACATTCCTTGGGAAGCTGTCATGGTGAATGATTGATCACACTTTAAAAAAAGTCTTTTTCATGCAAAGATGAAACCTCTACCAATGCAACTTGTACCCATTGCACCTTGTCTTCTCTATATGGCTCCTTGTGAAGAGGGAGCTTCCATTCTCTTTGAAGATGACCTTTAAGTCTTGGAAAACTGTAAAAAAGTCCCCCAGGAGCCTTCTCTTTTCCAGGGAGAAAAGATCTGACTCCTTCAATCTTTCCTCTTAGGGCAGGTTCTCCAGCCATTTGACTGTCTTCATGGTCCTCCTGTGGACCCCCTCCAGTCTGTTCACATCTTTTTTGATTTGCGGGAACCTGAACTGGACACTCCAGGTGCAACCAGACAAGTGTTGAGTAGAGGTGGGTGACCATGTCTGTCTTTGCTTGTGTCCCTGTGGATGCAGCCCAGGATCTCATTTGCCTTTGTTTGTGCAACAGTGCATTGTTGAGACATGTTCAGCTTGTTGTCCACTAGGACCCCCAGGTCACTTTCAGCTGGACTGCTCCCCAGACACATGAGACCCTTTCTTCTGCTGGGCTCTTTGGTTGTGTCATCCCACGTGCAGGACCTTGCACTTGTCTTTGTTGAACTTCATACAGTTCTTGTTGGCCCACTCTTCCAGGAGCTCCATGTCTTTCTGTAACAGTAGGCTTAGCACAGAGATAAGGTAGGCTGCTCCGGATTCCAGTACTAGAAGCAGGGAGTCAAACTGGGATCCAACCAGCAGCACAGTACAGCTTTTTGGGGCAGCTCTGTTTTAACGTTGTAGTTACGTAGCAAGTGAGCTGTTTGTGCCCTCCATTGGTGAACCCTGTTGGTGTGAGGTACATTTACAGCTTTAGACCATACACTGGAAAAGAGGTTAATTTATCAAGCATGTGGCCACAGTGTAAATCAATATCTATCTTTTTTCAATCCCTTTCACAGTCTGGGATCTAAAAACCGAGGGTCTTAAATTACTGCATTTCGTTGATCGCTCTCTGACAGTAGATGTTTTTCAGGAGAGTTAAGGGTTAAGCCATCTTGCCTCTGCATTATCTGAAGCATAAACATCATCTAAAAGAATGGAGATCTGGCATACCTACTGTAAATAAAATAATTCAGTCACAACACTGCTCATCTTAAAACTTCCCTCCTCCCTCCAAATCATAGCAGGATCCAAACAGAAACAGCTTTCAGACTCTGTAAAATGAAATTCATGGTCTGTTTAATAGCATATAAAACTTATCAGATTTATGCTTTAAGTCAGAGTCTAGAAGAAATAATGAACCTATGGCAAGACATGCCATCCTCAGAAATAGTAAGATTGTTGCTTGTCCTAAAAACTGGCAGGGTGTCATCTCCTTTTCCCATTCTGGTAGAAGCAGAGTGAGGATTAAAACAAGGAGAAAAACAATCTTAAGTAAAACAGATATGACTCAGGGCTCAAACCAGAGACAGATCAGTTATCTTGTGACACTGTGCTAGAAAGGCTGGTAAATAGAAGCATGTTAAACCACTGCTCAGTGCATGAACCTTGGGCTTGCAAAAACTGACAGTCTCCAAAAATACCTATCTCAGCCCAGAATCTTCTTCAGAATATCATTTATACTATTCTTATCTTTGTTAGGCTTATGAAACCAAATAAATAGCTTAAAAGAAAATTTACAGGGCATCAAGGTAATCAATATCCTTCATCACCAGTACATGTACCCCTCTCATCCCAGCTGGGGAGGCTAAACTCTTCTCAGTTAGTCAAATGGTTTGCAAGAGCTGACATCCTGTTTACCTCTCAAGTCAGTTCAGATGCAGTGCTGAAATTTAGGATTAAATGTGTCCATTACAGAGGTTGCTGTGGCAACAGCTATGCTTTAAAACTGAAATGCTAGTTTCATTATAGCCTCCCTTTTCATTTTCCGGTTGTAGCCAGTAACCGTTTCATCAGGCTGACTGGAATATGCCCAGAAGACTGATTTAATTTTGGTAGTTTACATAGCATCCATCCAAGCATCCCTGAATTCCATGCTTTGTTTTGAATACAATGCAATATACCCCTGGCCCTTGCTTACTAGCCTCATTCATGTTATTTATCTTGATACAATGTTTCATGTAGAGTCCAGAATTTAAGCTTGTTTTATAGTCCTCAACTGAAGCAGAGAGCTTGAAAAACTTTGAAAAAGAAACAAACCCAAACAGCTCTGAAACAATTTTTCTCCTGACTGTAATGTCCTGGCTGCTTTAGAGGCCTCTGAGACCATCAGATGGGATGGTACTGCTTGCATTTCAAACCTGGCTGATTACCTCTGCATCCCATTTCAGCTATTTTGCTGCTTTGAAAAAAATCTCCTTGTATCATTGGCACTCGTATCATTAATGGTTCTCCTTTCCCTCTCAAATCTGCTAAACACAAACAACTTTCTTCCTTTTCCAGCCACTGAGTCAAGCAGTTTGTCTAGGGTTGCTAGCCAGAAAACGAGACATTAAGCGGAGTTTAGTGGCATTTAAACCTAGTAAAATCTTGACGATGGAAATTGCAGCAGCTCCCCCAGACCTTCCAAGAGAAGGCTGGCACAGGCAGTGCCCAGCACGGCAGCAGGATTGGTTATATCTAGTCCTGTGTACATTTAGCTGTTTCCATTCTCTTTTTCCTCTCCCCTTCTTCCTCTGCTCCCCTCTGGCTCCCAGACAGACATGCCAAGCACTGCAGCTCATGGGCTGCCAGGGAGGCATGGTGAGTGCAACCCCGCTAAGCCCCAGCCATGCTGTCCACACATGAGATCCTGAGACCTCTGTGTCCGTACCATGCTAAGTCCTGGGAAGAAGGAGTGCTGGTGACATTCCTTGCTCAGTTCCCCTGAGCAACGTTAATGCCATTAATTCTTTGTCAATGAGAGGAGCATTAAGAAAAATAACACTCCCCCCAGCCTAATTAATTTGCCAATCTTTGCATTAAATTATTAATCATAGTCATTCCAAGTGCCTTTTATTTCAGACTGAATGTTATTTTTAAAATGTTCACATTCTGCTGACAAAAATATTGCATTGTGGTTCTTCAAGATCACTGGTTACAGAAAATCTATTAATAACTTCTTAATGAAGTGAGAGATTTTTTAAATATGTCTTAATCTAAGCTGTGCTAACATTTCAGTGTAAGAGGAATTAATTCAGGAACTTCAGATACAGTTTTCGTTTAAACAAGATTAAGTGAGTGATCCAAGATTCATGCTTCAACACAGTTTTCTACCTAAAAAGGAATTTAACAATATCAGATTTCACAACAGTAGGTTTCTATTTTATTCTTTATTTACCTTGAAGAAACAGAAGCTACCTATTAAAAAGATATATTCATATTTCTTTGTCAGAAGCTTGTTCACAATGTTCTCACTCTTCCGTTTCCTTCCCCTGGACAATGCTTTAGACATTGCTGATACACAGCTATGGCATTCACAGGCATATTAAAGTTATTTACAAAATTGTTGGAGGCAGAGAAAGTCTGGAGTACATGTCCCAGAATATATTGCCTTTAGGAACTCCAGTTATAAAGTCATTTCCTCTAGCTTAATCAGAGCCCTGAAATGTTTCGAATGGCATTGTATAAACAAAGCAAAATATTAAACAACATCCTCACTGTTTCCCTCAGCAAGTGAATAACTCTGTATTTCCCAAGGGACAGAAGCTCCGTAAGACCTAAAAGAAAATGAAGTTAAAGGATTACAGTATGACCTTGAAAGAATAACTGCAATCAGGGTATTGCCACATTTCATTTCAGGTTCAATTAAAAACACCTTGAAAATGAAAAAAAAAAAAAAAAGAAAAAGAAAAGAAGTGCTGTGGCTCACAGCTGAGTGCTTGCAACTTAAAAATACTGCTGCATCCCATTTTTGACCTCTTCAATGGAAATATTACCACTGCAGTCTATTAATTCAGATATCTGATCTGTATTGTGAGAGGACAAACAGGGGTTTTTTTTCCTTGTAAGACGGTTTCATCAGATGATAGAGAAATGTCAAGGGAAGAAAAGAAAACTCTACAGATAAATAGAAAGAGCCATCCAAGAAAGCTCATGTGTAAAAATAGTTTCGGGAAACAGCAAACCCCACAGGTCTAAGCTTTATTCAATGGATCCATCCTGAAACACTCTCACATCAATGTAAACAAAAGAAAAAAAGGCAGCAACAAAGCTCTTTAGCTCAGGTGTGACCCAACGGTTCAATTTTTATGCAATCTGTGTGGTGCCAAACTCATTTTTCTCATTCCTGAGTGTTGTTTTCATATTCTTGAGAGTAATTCTCATGTGTGTCTAAAGCAGTATGGAAATGGCCACATGGTGCAGCAGAGCTGATATTAATACAGCCTCTTAATATATATATATATAATTTTTTTTTTAACTATTAAAGGAAAATCTGCCAAAAGCTTACAAGGAAAAAATATAAAGGAAAGTTATCCTTGGCCAAAATATATTACTTCTTGTAGTGGCTGTGAATAAATTTATATTGGTGAAGTAGGAAAATAAAGACAAAATATAAAAATATGATTGCTGGCCATTGATGAGATAACCTGTATTTCTTGTTCATGGTAGTGGTAACTTAATTTTTGTGTACTAAAAGAAGATGAAGTATCCTGCTAAAGAAAGGTAAATAAATCAGTGTCAATAAAACAAACCCCAGCTCCAAGACTGATTGTAGCCAGTCAGGTTGATCTCAGTTAGTAGGCCTTTGTTCTCTCAGAAAGTCCATCAGGAAGTTACAGTACGTATGGAAGGTAAGCAAGTTAGGATGCATGAACAAAGCTTTTTGATGACACACAATTTTCACCCACAATTACTACTGCAGCTGTGGAGAATTTTTATTATTATTATTATTATTATTATTGCTCATGTCCTCAAAGGGGACCTGTATATTTACTCATATACATCCCACCTAACAACATGTAAATGCAATGCAAGTGGCATAGACTACCTTATTAAACTGCCTTACTAAATACCATTTTTTTTTACAATTTGGGGGAATTGTAAACGGTCACCTTTTATAATTCTCATTAAAAAAATAATTAAGGTAAGGCAATTATGCTTTTGCTTTTAGGAAAAACTGCCAGGTCTTTAATCCAAGATGATCAGGATGTGAAAAAGTGTAGTAGTCTGTACCATTTCATATACAAACCTCAATACTATGAGCCTACTTACTGGCTTCCTTACAGTCAGCTGAAAGGACTCCATGGTAAAGATGTCCTGTAATGTTTCTTGTGCAGTTTTATGACTGCCTTAAAGAGAAAGAGCAGGCATGCAAACTAAATACAGTCAGTTTTTCAAAGGGAACAACTCTGAATGGCTTCTTCTGAACATGAGTAGGCACTCAAAAAACAGAAAGTGTAATCTTGTGTTGCAGACTCCTGACTCAGACAGCCCTGGAGAGTTAAGTAAATGTTCACTCTTTCATATAATTTACAGAAAAATTATCTGGGATTCTACAGAGAAAAGCTCACCTCCCCCGCTCCATCTATCCACTCAAATCTGTGGAGGCACCAGTGAGTCACAGAGCAATTCCCTACATCACGCAGAGCACCTCACAAAGCTGTTTAGCCCAGTTACAGGCAAAATGTTTTCTTCCTACTGTCTAGAGAAAGGATAATTTATTTCAATATATTTGCACACATGCGAGGCTTTCTCTGTGCTGTCATCTTCCCTAAAGCCTCTGCCCAGTGACAGTTACATGCTAAACCATGTAGAGTGACTGCCTGTGCATTCACAGTCAGGCAACAGAAAGCATCACTAGGTGGTATTTACCAAGAGAAACCGTTGTTTGGGAGTTTCAAGGAAACTTAGTTTGTGTATGTGAGTTGTCTACATGCTCACAGCTGTTTACCAAGCTTGGAGCAGCCACCTGTTGGATGGATGTGAGGAGAGTTACACCTCTCAGTATTAAGGAGCTGCCTTGGAAGTTGTGCAGTGATGGGTGACTCACTCTGCACTTGGGTGTCACAGGTGGGATGTGTCAGATTAAATGTAGAGCTTTACAGCTGAGCTTTTAGGGTTTGAGTCCTCA